>PVKB01004023.1:0-163739 GCA_004027205.1 Ctenodactylus gundi
TCTGTGTCTGTGTGTGTCTGTGCGTGTGTGTGTGTGTCTGTGTGCATGTGTGTGTGTGCGCGTGTGTCTGTGTGTGTCTCTCTGTGTGTGTGTGTGTCTGTGTGTGTGTGTCTGTGTGTGTGTGTGTCTGTCTGTGTCTGTGTGTCTGTGTGTGTGCATGTGTGTCTGTGTGTGTCTGTGTGTGTGTGCCTGTGTGTGCCTGTGTGTGTGTCTCTGTGTGTGTGTCTGTGTGTGTGTCTGTCTGTGTGTGTGTGCGTATGTGTGTGCGTGTGGGGGACTGGGCACTGAGCCCAGGGCCTCTGCACTGAGCTGGCTCTCCACTCCTCTTCACTTTTCATCCTGTGACACCACGCTGGGCTCCAGCTTCCACTCTTCCCGCCTCAGCCTCCCCGAGAGCGCGGGCTACAGGCGTGCACCACCAGCCCCAGCTCACAGTCTTTACCGAGGTCGGGATGGGCAACCTAAGAGTTGTTCAGAAAGCAGTCCCCGCCCCACCATTCTGAAAGTTAAGCTACGGAGAGGACCTGCGAAGACTCTTGCTCTTACACTGCACCGCCAGAAGCCACTGGCTTATGACCTCTTACTCCAAGGCTTAGGGGAGGGTCTCAGTGGGTGACAGGAGCACACCAGCAGAGAGCAGGGTGATGTGTTATTCCTGGGACTAGGGAAGGAGGGACTGCCACACGCACATCGTCTTTCGTATACCTGAATCTCCAGCCAGAGGGTACGAGCTCCCCCTCCTCACCGCGCCGGGGCGGCGGGCTCACGGTCTGTTCTCAGCACAGCCTTCCCACAGGATCCCTCTGTTTACACAGTCCAGAAAACGAGCAGCACAGAACTGTCCTTCAGATTCCAGACTCCTGACATAGGCAGCAACTCAGCTGGGGAGTCTATCTACTCATTAAAGGGCTGCGTGCTGAGCCCTTAGTATCACTGAAATGTACTCTGAGATTTTGATGGTGGCACATTTTTATGGCAATAAAAATTAAAAACTTCTATTACAACCATTTAAAATTTTATAGCAGTTGAATTACAGTTGAACACATTTTTACAGCTCCCTCTGCAAACTTCCTAAGGTCAGTAATTATTACTGTGGGAGAACATAAATATTGACGGGTACCCTTGCTACCACGCTAAAACACATAGAAAATACGGAGAAAAGAAAAGGCATCACTGGAATTCTAAGGGACTGCGCTGGAAAGAGCACTCATAGGCATGCTTCCAGGAGGGGATCGGCACACGCTGGTGGGACACCAGTTGCTTCTGGTGACGAGAGGTGGAGCCATGGGTAGGGTGTACCACTGATGGCACCGGGTTGGAAGAGCACAGAGGACTCGCCGCCCCTCCCCCGCCAAGGACGAGAAACCAGGGGCAGCAGCATAACCGCAACTGGACAGCAAACCCAGAAGGAGCTTCTCTGGAGGACGTGAGTGGCAATCGTTTCAGGAAGAAATATCGGAAGGGGAACGCTGGGGAGGGGGTGATGCTGGTTCCCAACCCGCCTGAAAACTGACTTCTAAAAATATGCAGATGGACATAGGGCCCATGAACATCTAAAAAGGGAAAAGTAAGGATGTGCATAAAAAGAATTAATCAGGACAGTTATTGCCAGTGATAAAATACGTAATAGGATAGTAGAATTATGAAAAAACCTTGTATTTTGTATAACATGTTAAATAGAAACTTAATGATACTTATGTAATAAAGCTATGTATCATCAAAAAGGACACTGATGTTACAAATTTTAAGGGATGGAGAGATACTGAACATAGGTGCGGAAAGCAAAGCCACCACGATGTGTGTGTGTTCCGTGGCTTTGTATGACCTTTCTCTGTGTGTGTGGAACAGGGGGTGGGGAGATGTCAAGATGAGCACATCTAAAGATCTTCTGTGACCATCTCCATGCTAAGGAATTATATATTCATGATTAATTTTGCACTTTGTATGTGTTAGGAAGCTTATTAATTTTCTATTATACACACATTAGATTTGCAGCAAAAATGTTTAAAATAAACAAAACCAAATGAAAAGAAGGCCTGTGACCACTCTGCTGCCCCCACCATGAGTTTTGCATCTGCTAACTCCAAAGGGAGAAGGAGAATTGATGGCGGGTGAATGATCCTCTGCTTGGCCGCTTGGAGGGGCATTTGGCCGGATCAGTGGCCAAGGGATACAGTGAAAGGTCAACACGACTTCACAGGAGAGCCCACCGAGGAAGTGTCTCCGGGTAAAGGAGCTAAGAAAAGACAGGAAGGTTTTCAGGGCAGTGAGGCACCTGTCCGGCTTCCAAACCCTGCAAGGCGCAAGTGCTATTCGGTTCCTTCCTCCCAGTGTGGCTTCAGGGGCCACACAGGTGGGAGCTCAGTGAGCTCGCACTGATCAAAGCCCGGTGTGAATGAGGCCCGGGCCCTCCCACCTCATTAACCATTCATTTAGTTAATATCCAAAGCAGCTTTTTACACTCTTCCTTAAAAGCTCATATTGCTAATCTCAATATTCTACATCTGCTCCAGAAAATGTAGCACATTTCAAGTTTTTTTTTTCACCAAGTGACCACAAATATGACCACTTGATATTTTCTATCCCCTAATGAGTTCTACCAAAAGCCTGAACGTGCGATTTCTCTCTAGTGATTTAAGGCATGGTCGTCTATTTTTCCTGTTGTTTAAAATATTCTTCCATTCTCGTTTTATTGTTCCACTCTGTAATATTTTCATACATGTGAAGGGGCCAAGAAAAAAGCTTTTTCTCCTACGAGTTATAATTTTTATGCATTTGTGATGTACAATGGTTACACCAGAGGCTCCGGTGCACAGACAAAGCCTATCAACTCTGCGTTCGCTTCCCCCCGGCCCCTGCGCCTACCTCCGCACCCCCCACCCCCACATCCCTTCTCCATCCCAAGCCATCTCCCCGCTTCCGATGATCCCTCTTGAAAACACACAAGTTTCATCAGGCCCTCTCCATCTGAGTTAGGGATGCAGCTGGCAACCTCCTCCGCGTTCGTGTTTCTCTGTTTGTCTGACTCACTTCTCTAATTGTCACGGTGGCAGGAAATTCTCAAAGCATTTTCTCTTTGACTTTCATGAGGACAGGAGCTTCTGGCTTCCTTTGTAAATCTGGCTTCTCTGTCGGACGCACTGCAGCCTCCTGCTTCGCTAACAAGCTCTGAAGGGGAAGACTTCGACTCCTCTTTCAAGCACGGCTTCTCACCACGCCACTGTTTTCTTGGGCTCATCTGTTTTGCTGCAGGGCTTCTGTTACCAGGCTTGGGTCGAAATGACTTTCTTTTGCCTCTGTGACGCCCATGTGTCCTACAGAAAACCTCACAGTCCCCACAGGAAGGGCTGTCCGTGGAGCTCACTGTCGTGGTGAGCTGCTCCATCCCTCCAAATTGCCCCAAGTCACAAAGTTGTGTTCATTCTTAACCCCGTGGTTCTTGAAAACACAGTAAATGAATCAACATTACTGCAGTTTTCACCTCCAAACGCACCACCAGCATGTCCTTGTTCCGGTGCCATCACCCTTAACATCACAATCCCGTTCGGCGTTTGTCGTTGCTTTCCTGCCCCTTTTCGGTGCTGGGGAGGAACCCAGAGCTTCCTATGCAGCCACATCCCCAGCCCTTTCGACTTTATATTTTGAGACACAGTCTCGGTAAGTGGCCCATGCTGGCCTTGAGTTTGCAAGGTGCTCGCGTCAGCCCCTGGAGTTGGGCTAACAAGCGTGTGCCACGGAGCCTGGGCCTCCCAGGCTTTCAATGAGGTTCTCCCACAGGCAGAGCCCACAGATCTTTCTCCAGGCTGCTGCCCAGAACTGCTAAGGCCAGACCAAGCCCTCCTAACCTTGAGTCTCCCCGAAGTGCGTTTCTCAGGGTGTCCACAGCGACATCTCTGAGAGCCTGTGTGCTCTAGGCAATGTACCACGATGTCTCTGCCTGCTGGCACAGGTGAGGACAGGATGGGGACTCTCGCCCAAATACCCTGGGGACAGCTGAGGCCATTGCTTGCAGGCACCACACGTGAAGGTCTCAGCAGGATGTGCTTCCGCTGGAGATTACACCTCTTTTACACAGCGAGTACAGTTATCTCAAAATAGGCCCCAGGGTCACCACCTTGCTGCCTGGAGTGCAACCAGGAGGGGCGTGTCTGCTCGGACACCCCGGTCCTAGAACCCACGTTGGCTGGCTCTGGAAATCACCGTGGCGGAGGAAGCGGAAGCTGGGGCTGCACCTTTTCCTCACGGCCCTCTGCGAGGGCAGGATAAGCTCACAGCCATTTTGTCTTTTTTTTTTTTTTTGTCTGTTTCCTGGCGACAGCACCGTCCTTTCTGTCCCCACCCTGAGCTGCCTCTTGCTCTCCTGTTATTGTCATAACTGGGACTTACATTGGCTCCAGAGTCAGCTTCTTCCACGTCATTTCTTGGCATCATTTTATTTTTCCCATTTGCTTTCTAAGGCTAATTTTTAATAGAAGTATCTTTAACTAGACATATTCTTTATTCATTGTGTAGTTCCACTGGACTCATCGTCTTTACTGTATTAGCCAAAAGTATCTACAGACTTCAGTCGTTACAGAGAAGAGCACAAATGCGTTTCTCAAACTGTCCCATTATATCCCATGTGTCTGCAGAAGTGACATCGAGCTGAGTCCCTGAGTGCGTTTGGATTAGCACCTTTTGTCCACATCATCTTTACCTACTCCTTGCTATCTCACTTTCTAGATAACGGAAATGTTTTTTTTTTTTTCCCTCCTGAGCCATGTCTTAGCTTGCTCGGGAATTAACAAACAGTACGTACTAACACCTGCCCCCCACACAAAACATTAAAATACTAAAATAGAAGCAGATGATAGAATAATGTATGGATCGTGTAAAAGAGAAATTCCTACTCCACCTACATGAAACCAAACAAAATTCACAACTCGAGATGAAATCCTGGAATCCTGTCGCAGGATGTGCTCTGGTTGTACAATTCTTAACACAGAAATCATCAGAAGGTTTTACGTACTACTAATTTTTAGCCCATGACAACCATGGAGAGAATGTGGTCTATAAAATGTGTCAAAGACTGATTTTCACTTGGCAAAGTCCTGGCTGAAGCTTCCCAAATTAAATTATTTAAAAACGTGCAGATTTCATAATGTCTTCATTGAACATGATAAAATAGCTAACAAAAATTCCCTAAGACCATATTTTCATTAATATTAAAATACCAGAACATGGCAGTTCATAATGCATATGATGTTGGAAAAAGAATGAGGAAGGCGTCAAGAATCCTGAATGAAGAAAAGCTAGTAGACCCCAGCATTCTCGGGAGTGCAGGCGCCCCAGGCCTGGCGCCTCTGAGTCCCAAACACCGGGTGCACCGTTTGCCACATTCTGACATTGTAATATGTTTTTCAAATACAGTTAAAAAAACTGTTTCTGTAAATGGAAATGTAAAATAAATTTCTGACTCTTTCACAGGGTCTGATTTATCAACTTCCTGTTCAGTTCTGCGGGGTGAGCTCTGTATTGAAAGAAAAACACACTGTCCTCACACCTAAAGGCTAGCATGATCCAAGCAAGCTCCCTGAGGCGTCAGCTAGCAGGGAGGACCAGGCTGGAGAGGCCCACCTATCTCCACCCACGCCTACACAGAGGGACACCTCCCTTCCCCTCCCTTTAGCTTGGGAAGAGCTAATGACTGTCAGCCAGGACAGGAAGAGGGTAGGGCTGAGGGTGTCTTCTCACAGAAGGGGCTCACGAGGGTCACCAGTCATAGCACACGCTCTGGAAATGAGCTCCCACCTAGGGGACACACGCACAGGACCAATCCACGTGTGGGGCTGGTCACTGACTTACAGCAAAGAGGAGAAAATGTAATTTGAACCCCACAACAGAATCTAGTGTCCGAGTGGGTGTGGGCTTTGGTCACAACTGAGACAGGGCTGAGCAGCAACGTGAAGTTTCCTCTTGCTCTTCTAAATGATGGCACTCCGAGAGCGCGGCACCCGCGATGAGGACCAGGCGTTCCTCGAGGCCTGCGCCTCCCAGAGGCTCTTCCCTGGGGTGTCCTTCTAGGGCAGCAGTCCCAGCCACAAGGCCTTGGTCCTGCCCTCCTGCTGTCCTCAAACTTTTGCCTCTTAAAACTGCAACTTTGGGGGTCAGGACTTGAGCATGCATTTTTAAGGCACAGGTGTGGCATTTCCATCACACTTAGTAACCGACATCGTCAGATGCTGCAGTGAGCAGGACCATGAGGCATGAATTAACCACTGAGACATAACTACCTTTCACACCTAGATTATTGTGAAAACAGCCCTAGGTGTGACTTTGAGACCTTCGGCAACAGGCCTTAGGAGCCGTCACTCCTAATCTGATTGTTTCCTGAGTTAGGAGTGGAAGTCGTGTAGAAGACTAGCAGATGACACCTCAGGCACTGCTCTCCTGCCCATCACAGGAACGGCAGGTCTGTGGACATGCTCAGTCGTAATCAATATCAATGCCTGTTTGTATATTTCTCTCATAATTTTATTGATAATAAATAATCACATTAAATGCTTCTATTTTATGGGCTGTATCAAAATGTCCATTTTTTAAAAAACAGGAACAGTTCACTCTTTAAAACTACAGTATCCATAAACCTTTAAAATCAATGTTAAATTTAAATGTATTCTAATATTTTTGGTAATTATTGTTCTAGAAATGCACAATAACTTGAAAAGCAAATGTTGTGGCAATCTCTTTGTCTCACAGCATCATCATTATTTACTTATTTTGTTGTATCGGCATGGAGACCAGGTCTTCCCCATTAATATATGCCCCTACTCATTTTTTAAATAATTTTTGATTTTGAGACAGGTCTGGCTAAGTGGCCCATGCTGGGCTCGAACTTGTGATCCTTTAACCTCAGACTCCCAGACTGCTGAGATTAAGGCCTATTCCACAAGTATAATTTAAAAATAAACAAAACAAGGGCTACTATTAACATTTTAGTATGCCTTGATAGTTGCTGTATGATGCCATCCGTAGAAAGAAGGGGCAGAACAGTATGGATGTTGTAATGTTACCAGCTGTGTGTGTGTGTGTGTGTGTGTGTGTGTGTGTGTGTGCGCGCGTGTGTGTGTTTCTAATCCATCGACTGAGCAAAAACTGTTCTACTTGGTGTGGTCGGAACTTTCCAATAGCCTGAAGATTAAAATGGGAGAAAAACATTAGCGGAAGGGCCAGCGAGCTTCTGTGCGAGCTGGGATGTCCATTCTGCCCTTGAACACCGGCACTCCTGGTTCTCAGGACCTTGGACTCCAGCCAGGATTTATGCCATGATCCCACCTCACCTGCTCCAGGCCTTCAGACTCACACTGAGGGAAATGACCAGTGTCTTGAGCCTGAGAACAGCTCATGGAACTCCTCCCTTTTATACTCACATGAGCTAATTCCTGTAACTCTCCACATGGATCCTTTATAGTTCCTTCTCACAGTGTGCTATATTCCAACATTGTGCGCAGAGACAAAGCATAGACATGATCATGGTCTTATAACATAACAGAGCTTCGTGATTCCCTTCCTTCCTTCCTTCCTTCCTTCCTTCCTTCCTTCCTTCCTTCCTTCCTCCCTCCTTCCCTCCCTCTCTCTCTTCTTTCTTTCTTTCTCTCTTTCTCTCTCTCTTTCTTTCTTTCTTTCTTTCTTTCTTTCTTTCTTTCTTTCTTTCTTTCTTTTTGAGACAGCATCTCACTCTGTAGTCAGAGTGAGCTGACCATGCAGCCCAGACTGGCTGCAGACTCACAGCAATCTTCCTGCTTCAGCCTCCTGAGTGCTAGGATTATAGGCATGCACCAGTATGCCCAGCTTATGTGGTGCTGTGGAATCCAACTTGGGTACTCAGCATTTGCAGGCAAGAGCTCTAACCTCTGAGCTATTCCTCCAGCCCCACTTAGTGATTTCATAACCGTCATATCTTGTGAAGGACACTGATGTTCACACAATAATGAAACCACCTCAAGACACTTTCCCCAGAACTTGTCCCCGTCCAATCCTGAGTATTCCACACCTCACTCCATGCTCTCAGGAGAGGCCCCGTCTCCTGCTTCCTTTCTTTGAAGACTCCATCCCAACCAACCACAGTGCCACCTACGTTAAAGGTGAACCCTGAATCGAGTCAACCGTGTGTGACTCACATGCCGTGACAACCAGGTGGGGGAATATTTCAGCACCTTGAGGCCTTTCTTGACTTGTAACAATGGCAACAAAATCTGAGGAGGGGGATGAAGCTTAGCGAAAATGCTTCATAAACTTTCTTTGGTCCTTAAGGAAGTATCTCCAGGTGTATTTGACCCTGTAGCAGCAGCACAAGTTTCAGCGAAATGGCCGTAGGGCACAACAGCACAGGCTTTCTTGGACAGCTCCGGCTTGACAGTTTTCTCAATTCCTCAAGGATTTGTATTCTAGAACATTTTAGACAAATAGGTCAGTCATTTCAGATAATGCGCGACTAAGAGCAGGTCACTGTGGATAGCCCTTCCACTGACATCCAGCTGGCAGTGGCCGGAAGAGACCCCCTGAGCTCCTCCAGGGCAGAAAGACCCAGCCATGCTGGCAGCCACACATATCCTCAGAGCTTTCCTTATTTGCATTTATTCTAATTCGCTCATGGAGGAAAGGGATCTGATGTTCATGCTTTATTGGAAAGCCAAATCTCCTAAATTATAAAGCACTCATCATTCACCAGTGTGAAGATTTGGAAACAGCTTAAGTTGCCCAAAAGATTACTCCAACTCTTACGGCACCTAAATACGGAATGCCATACATCCACTAAATTCATATTTGGATGAAATATTTTAAAACATGGAAAAATATTCACTAAATTATGTGAAATATAAAAGAAGCAATATGTACACGATATGAACCCAAATTTTAGGTGTGCATTTTATGTACATATATAAACACAGACTAGCAGGAAATGTTAAAATGTTAGCACATTTTGTTTAATTAGTGTGATTATGGATGACTTTTATTTTCTCCTGGTTTTTCCCTGTATTTTCCAATGTTTCCAAAGTAAATACAAATCGCTTCTGTAATTACAAAAACACTTTGCAAAAAGAACAGTTAGAAATTAAATATATGTATTGTATTAAAATGCTGTAAATAATTAAACATTTTAAATTATCTTTGAGAATACAGATAAAAAGATTAAATGTCATAAATATACTTTTGTAAACCAGGCATGGTGGTGCATACCTGTAATCCTAGGACTCTAGGAGACAGTGGTAGGAGGATCATTTGATTTGAAGCTCACCTTGAGAAACCTACTGACTTAACAGTATCTTGTCTCAAAGTAAAAAATTATTAAAAACATTAATAGAAAGGACTTGATATACAGCTCATGGCGGAGACCCTGGGTTCAGTGCCCAGAGAAAGAAAGGAAGAAAGGAAAGAAGGAAGGGAGGGAGGAAGGAAGGAAGGAAGGGAGGGAGGGAGGGAGGAAGGGAGGGAAGGAGGGAGGGAGGAAGGGGAAAGGAAAAATAACAGATCTGAAGACAGAATACGATTCACCAAAAAAAATGGGAGCATAAGTGGACAAGTGAACCTAAGAAAGTTTTCTTGGATCTCGGTCCTGCTGCTATAGACCTGTGTTCTCCAACTTACTATACCCAGAAAAAATTCATTTGCCCTAGTTTCTACTACATGTCAATGTCTACGAAATGCACCAATGTAGGTATTTCTTAGGAATAGATAACATGATTCAGATAATTTTGTGCTAAGCCACAGAAATTTCATAAGGTGCACAGCTGAGTTTATGGTTTTGTGTTTAAAATGATTTTTTTCTTCCGTGATAAAGTATGTCAGGAAAAGGACAGTGCCAATAGCTCACACTGGTAATCTTCGCAAAGTTGGCCAGTGATGTCACTCTAAAAGAAGTTACATAGATTATACTGCAAGCACAGGTCTCCTGTCTTCATGAGTAAAGAATTTTTGTCAAATAACATTGCGGTTCGAGAATCCCAGGACAATGTCAATCCACGGTCAAAACGAGACGGATTTCCTTTTTCGGGACTGTAAATGTAGTGCCAGGCTCTGTGCCACAGAACGGCACAGGCCTAAATGAGGAACTTCCCTCTATATCAATACTCTAATATTTACAGTCGTGATCAAGAAGATCCCTGACTACATAATGCACACTTCCTAGGTGGTCCCACTAACATTCTTATCCCATTGTGTTGAGTAGACAGAGTTCACCACTGTGTCATCAACCGAGGAAAGCTTCATTCAGTGAAAAGTGAAAATACATTGGCCATCACGAGAACCACTCTAAGAGCAAATCAAAATTGGGGAAAGTAAAAATCTAGGCGTTCACTTAAAATTAAATCACTTTAGCGATAATTGAAAAAACAGTAATCATGAGATCTAGCAGAATACTGTTTCCTAGTCTTATATACATTAGAATTTAATTGCCATTGAGGGAAGAAATCATAGGGTAGAAAGGCATTTTAATTTAAAAACTGTCCAGTTATTAATAGTATGTTAAAATTAAGATTTTAGATATATATATGCATATGTATGCATATATGTACATATACTTTCTACTAAGGAAAACTGATACGAAAGTGAGTGACACGGTCTAAGTAGTGTACTGAATTCATATCTGCTCGCAAAAATCAAACCAAACAGGGAATCTTGTCTCCTTGAAGAGTGTGCCATGTTCAATGGACTCACTTATGTGTATAGCCCACAAAGTTTCAGGCCACATGTACTTGGTGCCATATATGAAGGTGACCCCTTAAGTCTCTTGCTGTCATAAAGTCTTTAGACTTGTTTGAAACTTCCATAACATGAACCTGTATTCTCTCTATATTGTAATTTTTCATATATAATATATCAACTGAGAGAGAGAGAGAGAGAGAGAGAGAGAGAGAGAGAGAGACAGGGTCTTACTCTGTAGTCTACTGCATATATTTGTGATTGCTTATCCTGATCTCTGTACTTCATTAGATTAAGAAATGCCAAGAAGATTGGCAAAGTGCATTTCTAGATATGCTTGGTGGGTCGTGGACATGTGACTGGGGATTATATCTAGTCCCTGTCCCCTGCTCTGCTTCCCGGCATCTTTGCTCCCCTCTGCACTTCTGCCATGATGACCCTGCCTTAGAGCCCAGGCAACCACAGACTGAATCCCCCACAACTGTGAGCTAAATTAAACCTCTTATTCTTTAAGTTATGGGTGTCAGGTATTTTCTCAGGGAGAATAAGTTAGGTATCAATAACGTAATGTACATAATAAATATGGGGATAGTTGCTAAGGACGAGATTGCTTTTTGTATTTTTCACTCCTCGCTGAATTCTCACAGTATAGTGTGACATCATGTCAACACGGTGAGCCTTGTCAATACTTATGGAGTGAAGGGAATCTCATGTGACCATCCACTGTGTGCAGAACCACGAAGAAGACAGACTTCCTATTCCTGGGGTTCGACCTCCTGATTCTCTAAGGTCTGAGTTCCTGTTTCTCTGGACTTCATTTGAAAGAAGATGCTTTATCTGGCTGGGGTGTCGCTCTGTGAAAATGTTTCCCTAACACTCCCCCTACCCCTCAGTTGCTTACCCGGGTTATGCAGGCAGCAAAAGGATCAGCCCACACTCACGCCGTGCATTTTGGGTCTTTGCAATCAGCCATGGTCTTTCATTTCTGCATTTAGACCAACAAGCTAGTACTTTTATGACCGTTACTTCTGTGACACCAGAATCTGTGTTCTCCCAATATAGTGACTTCTCATACACAACATCTCTCCGGCACTGCTGTGTAAGGAATGGCACTACTGTGGTTCGATCTCCAGTGGAATTCTCTTAATAGTATTGATTAAGTGATGAGTCAACAGAGCCATTCCTGAAAGAAGTGACTTTCAGAGAGGCTGGTATTAACTCGTATCCAAGCATCGCCTCCCAGGGAAGACAGGCTCTCACTCTACAATTAAGGCTGACCCAGAACTCGCTGTGTATTCCAGGGTGTTCTCAGACTCATACCAATCAATCCTCCTGCCTAAGTCACTCAAGAATAATTCTTATTTGTTTATTTATTTTTACTGATCCAGAGTTTGCCAAGTACCTCATGTTTGTGTGTCTGTACGGTGTTAGAGATTGAACCCGGGGCCTCATGCATGCCAAGCACATGTTCTACCCCTGAGCCATATCCCAGCCTCTGCACTGTTCTAGTTAACCTAATCAAAACTCACCTTCCAAGGCTACCGCAGCCCTTCGCGACCCTCAGGCCCCTGGTAACACAGTCATTTCCAGCTCCTCTTCCCCATCTTGTTGGATTTTGCTGTCACTCGTTTTACTTGTCCAGATGCCATAGTTGCTCAATACATTTTCATCATTATTCCATTATTTTAGGAAAAACTAAAGTTATGTGGGACTTTTGAGTATTTTTTAATGTTCTCAATCTTCATGTAGATCAAATATTCTGACTCACAGAATTTTCCTTCAACCAGAAAACCTTATTATTTATTTTTACAGGGCAGGACATCGGCTGGCAATGAATTCGTTTCTATTTTGTTTGTCTGAGAATAATCTTAATTGCCCCCTCAAACAGAAGAATTCCACCGGGGCAACAGTTCCAGGCGGCAGAGAGCATGGCTCAGCGCTGTGACACTCCACTCCACACCTGCCTTCACGACTCCTTAGGAGCAGCCTGCTGTCATTCTCACGGCTACTCTGGAGGCACCTTTGCTTTTCCGGTGTTTCTGAAGATTTTCTCTTTCTGTTTCAGTTTTTGCAATCTGAATATAACATGTGTGAGTCCAGATTTGTTTGCACTTGTCGTGTTTGGGGTTTTCCTGGTCATATGGACCTCTGCCTCAGTGGCTGTCACTAATTTGAGAAAGCTCTTGGCACTTATATATCCCATACGTTTTCTGCTTGGCATCTTTTCCCTCCGGTATTCCCACTACATGTATATCAGCCCTTCGGAATTTGTTCTACTTTTGTTCTATTTTAGGGCCTTTTGAATTTCAGTTTGGAAATGTCCTGATCAGAACTCCAAAGTCTTATCAGATTCGGCTCGGAATTTTTGATTTCTATAATTTCCTTTGGATTCCCCCTTAGAGCCCTTATCTATATGCTTAAGTTAGCCGTCTGTCTTTGCAGGTGGTCCACACGTTCCCACTAAAACCTTTACTATACGAATCATGACTATTTCAAATACGTTGCCTGCTAATTCACACATCTGTACCATACCTGATGCTGTCTTTGCCTGCCTCCCCACATGTCTTTTGCCTTTAGCTTGCAAGCCAGATAGCTCTAGCTGTTAGTGGGTAACTGGGTCAGGCTTAGAGAAGGGGGATGTGGGTGACATCTGCTGTGGCTGCAGTAGACAGTTTTCTAATCCTCCCAGCGGCCTTGGTTTCACTTCCCTCTGGACTCTGAATTTCTCTAAGTACTTCTCTTCAGGGAGTCTGTCTTTTGGCTTTTTCCTAGAGCCACTGCATTTTCATTCTTTCTATTTATTTATTTATTTATTTGTCTAGTGTTCTGTTAGTATGATGTAGGAGAGGAAAACCATTCTACAATCTTATGATTAAGTATGCATCTTTCAGAGGGATGTGCCTTGGCACTCTGACTTTCACAGCATCTCTCCAGGGGGATGGGTCCCCTCTTCTTTTTGTTAAGTCAGGTAAGGGAGAGTAGGGCTTTGATAAAGTCAGGTCTTTGGTGGGTCAGATGAATGCCATTCAATTTCTTGGATCAGAATTTCTCTGTTTGTAAGGACAAAGGTGATCATTTTAGGCGTGGCTGATCCAAAACCAGTATTCTTCCAGACTTAACTCACTTATTAAACGACATTGTACTGCTTATCTTCCAAAAATCCCATTTTATCATCTCAATCACTGCTAACATCAAGAATTGTCACTATCAAGAATTCTCACTCCCCCCACCAAAAAAAAAAAAAAAAGATAACTAGGAAATCAAGTTTGTAGTCAACATCTTATAATTGTTCACGTTGGAAAACCAGGCTTGCATTGACACATCGAAATTTACATGTATTTCTTAGGAAAGCGTATAATCTTCTGAAATAGCAAGTAAGCCTGTGTCCTGCCCAGTAACAAGCCAACACGATGGAGAAGGTAATTTATAACCAACCAGCCTAAAATTTTATGTACTAATAGTTAAGCCAGGGAGAATCCAAGTGATTAATGAGTGAAGTTTGAGAACGATCTCGTTCTGCTCTTTCACCATGAGCTACCTAAAACAAAGCTGGATGCTTATAAATATCATTTACTACTCCATCTGTGACAGGATTTTTGGATTCTAGTGGTTGTCTGAAGCATCCTTTAAATAATCTAGCTCCGTGTTCCCCATTAGACAAAGGCCTAACATACCCGCCTAGGCAAAGTGCTATCAGATGTTCAAACACTGAAGGCCAAGGCCTGGGGAAACCCACACTGTGGCTCCTAGTAGCCATCCCACTGTGACTGCATGAAGCCGCAGTTAGGCCTTTCTTGGCAAACAGCTGTTCATTTGCTAATATTCCCTCCTACTATTGCCTCTAATTTCAAGGAGAGAAAGGATCATAAAGGATCTCATGGGAACACATAAGAATTATAATTCGACAATTCGCAATTGCCTGTCTGCCTTTCCAAATAGGAAACACATTAAATAACATGCAAGAATCCCCAATTTTCAATTCCTTGAAATTAACTATAATAAATACCTTTTACAGTAGAATTTGGTAAATGTTTTCAGAATGCTCGAGGTATCAACACACTTTCTTTCCAATAAGAGAGAGAAAAATATTACCGTCATACAGGCCATCCTCTTTACAATGACAGTCATAAAGTGGTTAATTAAATCATTTTCCACTCGAATTAAATAATAGCAAATGAATGTAATGTTTTTCTGCTGTTCTGGAATTTAGTAAACTGCTACTTTGGCAGAATAGCAAGGAAACAGCAAAGGCCTACTGAACAACATGGGAGTGAATTATAATAATAACACAGAAAATCTTTCTCTAAATATTCATAATGTGTTGTACAAATCTCATTCTTTAACTTTCCACATTCCTAAAATATACAAAACTTGCCTGATTCTTGATTCACACTTAAAATTCTGAGAAGTATCTCTTTTTTTGCTTAATAACAAATATAAGTGGCTATCATTACTCTTGCATTTCATATTCGAAAATTTGTCCGTTTTCTAAAATTTATTTGTATTTCTCAAGTTACTATTCTTAGTACGTGCATAGTCATTTGTGGACACACAAAAGGTGATGAAAAAAATGTAATGGCCCACCCTGAACGTGTGTTCAAGCTGAGGTCTAATAGCACAGAGGCCTGCCTCTTGGTTCAGGTTTCCATAATAAAAGATGCGTCATTTTTGTGGCCCACATAGTGTAATGCTTCTTGTTCTGGTCCTTAGTGTAGGGCTGAAGGGCCGCCTGACATTGAAAGTGTCTCACTAGGAAGCTGCATGTGTTGGATGAGCTTCTACAGGCACAGTTAATATGATGTTGGCTATGAGTTCACACGAACAGATCAACACTAGGTACTGGCAAGACGTCTGCCTTAGCTTTTCCACCCCGGGACACTGATACCTAACGTCCTCAACTTAAAGGAGTTCCCAATCTGGGGAAATTCAGCTCATAACTGGCTGGCATCAAAGTAGAATACCATGAAAGAAGGATGAAGCTGGTTGGCATGAAGTGGCCAGGAAGCGGAGCAGAGGAACAGCGTCAGGGAGAAAGGACCGAGGACCACACCCCATCCCACGGCCCATCCCACGTCCTACCCAGGAGCAGGACCACTGAAGGCGAGGCTTTCTTAACCCAGTGAAGTTGACATTTTAGGATTCACAGTCACAGCATCCTTGAACAGCACACTGGAAACAAGGCCACGTACTGACCGACTGGTTAAGTACTGTGATGGGAGCCTCGAAAAAGAGTCTAACCCTGCACATCCCTTAGTAGCAAGGTCTCAGTCTTCACTAACTTTATATGTTTGTGGTGACTTTGTGGAAAAGCCACCTTGAGGAGTGACAATCAACTCTATCTATGTGCAGTGTTTCTTAATGCTGCTTCCCAACTCTAAGCAACCAGGTGAGGAGGCCGTGTGTGAAAAGGGGAACGTGTGACATTGCAGTGGGAGCCACAGTTCTACAGCCCCATGGGGGAATCGGCATTATAGCAGCAGCAGCAGCAGCAGCTAATGGTGCCTGTGGGTTCTTTTCTGAGGTCCTTGAGGACCTGCTGCTGAAGCTCCCAGCTGGCCTCTAGCAGTAAGCCAACACCTGTGCATCGGTCACATCACCAAAAGAGACGGGATGTTGAGACAACCGAGATGTCTGACAGATAAGAGAGGCCTGCACACAAGATAATTATTAAAATACTCCAGAGCTGTGTAGATCGGATGGCAGAAGTACTAACAGCATTCACAAGAGATCGGAGCTCTCCAAAGCATGAAGCATTTCTGATTCAATTAAGTAGAAATGCTTATGACTACTCAGTCTATGATGACCACACACACAGACACCAAACACCTGACCCTTCTTAGCAACAATACACGATAAATAATTATCTCACAAATCTATAGATTATTTTTACAGATGACTTCCTCAATAACTTAAAATATGACTCATATGTAGCTTTTATTCATTTTTTGACTTGAACCCTTCATCAGAACAATATTCTAATCCTCTCCCTTCATCAAAACAAACTAAAATTACAATTCCTGTCTTCCAGTTCTCAGGCTAAAAATGTTTCTTGTTCTTTTTCTCATCTCCAAATTCTGTAATATTGTGGTTTGGATCCGGAATGTCCCCAAAAGTCTCAGATATTTAAATGTTATAGATTGTCTACGGAACCATGCGCTATAGGGAGATTGGGGCCTAGTCTGGAGGGGTGGGTTACAGGCACGTAAAATGGATTATAGGTATATAAAATGGATTACAGGTATGTAGCGGAGGTTTACCACGCCTTCCACACCTGGATCCAGGAGGGACTGGTCACTGGGATGAGAGATGGAGGTATATATAAGCTGCTTCCTGCCTTCCCGGGAGGACTAGTCTCAACTTGCCTTGACTTGACTTCCTGTCTGTGATGTCATGAGAAGCTGCCTCCACCTCTGCCTCTGCCATGTGCTTCCACTGTTGCCGGCCGCCCCTGAATAGATTGTTACCTCTGATACTGTGAGCTAAAATAAACCTTTCCTTCTCTAAATTTGTGGATGTCAGGTATTGTGAGTCATGGAAATGAAAAAATAACTAAGACAAATCCCGAATACATTTTTTTCTTTTTTGGTACTGGCGATAGCACCCAGGGCCTGCATATTTAACTGTACTTCTGGCATTTATCTTTTGTTTTGAGACAGGGTCTCAATAAGTTGCTAAATTGCCCAGGTTGGGCTTGAATTTGTGATCATCCTGCCTCAGCCTTTGGGAGTGCTGGCACTACAGACGTGTGCTGCCATGCTTGGCTTTTTTGGGTGGCGGTGGAGGTGGTGGTGGTGGCGGCACTGAGGTTTTAACCCAGAGTCTTGCGTATCTAGGTAAGCATGCTACCACTGAGCTGCACCCCAGCCCAAGCTAAATTTCCTTGCTGCTTTCTGTTTCTAACTAGTAGCAGGAAAGCTCTAAAAAACAGTTGGGATTTTTGCTTATTTTGTGAACAGCTGGTTCCCTTTAGCAGAGACACGCGTGCTCAACTATTTATTGAAAGATAACCACAGAAAGTCTCTCACCCACAAGCAAGCTTTGGAAAATAGGATATTGGACATGCAACATTAAACCATGCACAGTGTCATTTAATTCTGCAAGGAAAATAAATCTTCTGAGGTTCTTGCAGAAAGATATTTATGTATCAATTAGAATTTTCATGACAACATATTTCATCAGCATTTATTTAGAAGTAAAATTACTTCCATGGATGGCTACTTGGGCCGGCCAGAGCACTGTGCAAACAGCCTACTCGGATGTGCTCCGTGCCTCAGCCGTCCTTCCCTGGGTCACATTCACCTGTGCCATCACTCTGACGGCAGGTCTCGTCCACTGGGTAGCATTCAGAACATACTCGCCATTTGGAAGGCGGTTCCCGAATGAAGGAAGACCAAAAGAAAGAACGAACTGTACCTTCCCTCTGGGGACGCCCTGTGCTCATACTCAGCAAGTGATCACTTGATAATTGTTAGTTAAGTGGATGGAGATGGTAACCAGTGGATGAACGCAACTGAACAGAGTAACTGGTAGGTAAATCGCTTTGCACATTTGGTGAGATGATTCTGTGTGTGAAAATGTTCCGGTGTCTATGACCAGACATGAAACACAACCAGGCTCTGTCTGTCTCTCCATCCTGTTTTTAGAGAAAAGGAGTATCAGGAAGTGAGGTGATTTGTGTGCTGAGGCAAGCACTCGTCAGTAAACTGTAGAATGAGAGGGTGAGGAATCCCAGAATATACCAAATGAGGACTGTGGTTAAGCCGTGGCTTCCGGTAGACATGGGCAACATGGGTGATACGAAGTTCAGGTGGACTTCCCGCACTGACCTGCTTTGCTCCCAGTTGTTAGCTGGGTCGTGTATTCCGCCGGCGAGGCAGCTTCTGCCAAGTTCTGGGCACCGCTTTCACACATAGCCATGGACGAGCTGGCTGCTTCTGGGCTGGAAGCTGACCGCTAAGCAAATGCCTAATTTTGCCTTCTTTTTGAGACAGGGTCTTGCTGCATAGCCCAGGCTAGCTTCAAACTCATGATCCTCTTCCAAGAGCCTACCAAGTGCTGGCACTGCTGGTGCCTGCCACCACCTGCAGCACGTGTGCCCAGCCTGAAGCTCCCTAATGAACACCACTGGTGTAGGTTAGGTGAAACACTATGAAACCAAATGATAAACCAAACGGATCCTGGCAGAAGGGATGTTTATTGTGAAGGCATTTTCCTGTAGTGTGACCGAGTTGTTCTCACAGCAACAAGTAGTAGTGACGGAACTTTTGTCTCAGGAGAACAAAGAAAAAAAATGGCTCATTATTTAAATAAGCACATGCTCAGGATGGGATAAGAGGTTGTAGGAACACAGGTCATGGGCTGTGACCTTGGCAAGTAGTGAGGCTGGGGCCAACTATCAAAGCGTAGGACACAAAAACAAAAGCCTCAGAAAGAATTCTTCCCATGGGAATGAAGCTACCATTGGGCCAGACAGCGGCACGAGGGCTTCTGCAGGGAGAGCCACGACTGGTACCGTGCTGTACTGTCACTCTTTTCCAAACTTGTATTCTGAAGACACGGCTTCATGCCCTTATTCACTGATTTTCCTTAAAAGCTGATGCTTGATCTCCACATACAGAAAGTGAGTGCACATTCTCCTGTTTACTTAGTTGGGGGAGATGTGAGTAATTTACCACCAGATAATTCACCCTCGTAACTATGGTGCCCTGTATATCGACACCCAGGAACTAGTTCTGATTCTGGATCTGGTTATAAGCACTCCGCACTCTATCTCAGCGTGGTCTACGTGGCTGACTACCCCGAACCCCTAGGGACACCTGTGACACTAATGCTGTCAACAGCAGCCACTGTGCACACTGCCACAGCTACTTCACCTTGGAGTCATGAGGATGGTGTGTCCTGAGTCCTGCATCATTTTTTTTTTTGGTCATGATTTCTTGGATAGCACTGAGATCTAATAACAGGCAAATAAGAGGTATCTACCCCTGCTTCAGAGGAGACCACACAAAACCTGCTGCTCTTACCCTGCTCCATCTCAGAAAAGAAGCTGAGACATTCTAGAACACAAAGACATTCAATGTCTGGTGTCTTTAGAACAAAAAGGAGATTTTCGCATGGAGATACAGAAGAACATCATGTAATCTTGCCATTGGCGAGAGAACTAACAGTCCACAACCTGCCCAGACTCTAAATGACCATGGTGCTGTCTAGCAATTTACACGGAAGAAACAGAGGACAGATTTCAATGATTCAAACACAGCCACATGCAGATTGATTCTTGAGAAGAAAAATGACCATTCTTATGTAGGAAAAAAAAAAATCCAAGAGTCTTCTTTGGCAAAAGGCTTAACGCAATCAATATGTAGAGAAAACAAGTGAAATTAGGATCTGATACAATTTCTACGTCTCTTAATCAATACTCAAAATAAATCATAGGAACACTGCAAAAGTCATTAATCAGAAATTTTATGTCTTTCTCACACAAATAAAGCAGATATTTCACCCACATCCCTGGTGTCTGAACTATCGAACAGAAAACATAAACTAAGCGTAACACACCTCACGGCTACGGACTCGGCGCCTTCGTGTGTACCACAGACAAACGTTGCACAAGTTTTGAATATTCTGGAGACTTCTGAGGTTGTGTCACAGGATCCCACAAAAATGACTTTGCTCTCTTCTGTGACGTGATTTTTATTTTCCTTCGCTACTGAGCAAACCCCTGTCCTTTATTCAGCTGCTTCTGTTTCCTATGGGTTCTATTTCTACAAAATTGTTCTTGTAAATAAATTATCTAGCTTTCATGTCTTCCATGTGCAATACCTCCCTCTAACAAGCTTTGTTTCAAGTTAAATAATCTTTATTTTCTTTTTTATTTACTAATTTAATAAACCCTCCGTATTGTAGGACTTGATAGGAAGACATTTTCTGTCACATATTTTCCTATTTTAAAAAATATTAAAAACAGAAAAAAAATAAGATGAAATTAAGACCTTTTGCAAGATAAAAGAGGCTCTAAAGTCTTTAAGATATTTCTGCTTAAATTTTACAAATAAAGAGGAGCAATGTAGTACACTGAATTGAATCCCATAAGAAAAAATATGGTCAGTTCTTAATGGCCAGTATCTTTGATATGACCGTATCTGGAAATAAGACCATTTCAGACGCAGTCAAGAAGAGAGCATATTGCTTTAGGCTAGGTCTGGCGTCTCTAGCAATCAAAGGAGATTTGGACGTGGAAACGCAGAAGAATACCACGTAATGATGGAGACTGAGACTGGGAGCCAAGGGACAGGAGAGAGAACTGAGGACAGTCTCCTCCCTCCAGCCTACCAAGGGACCACAGACCTGTCCCACCCAGGTGTCAGAATTATAACCTCTAGATCACACAGGAAAAAGATGGCTCTTGGGAGCAGTCTCGAAAGAGGTGGGAGTAGCTACGGCAAGCACAGGTAGCAAGGCTCAGTGGGAGAAGGAAGTGGCCATGGCAGCACATTGAGGGCTTGTTCTTCGGTCCATGGCAAGCTGTTTCATATATACGAGAGACACATGCTCATGTGTGAAGCTCTGCGTGCTCGTGTGAAAAAATGTCTACGAAAAGTCAGGCGAATAACAGGGGATGCTTAAGCAATGGCCTAATTTTTGTTAATAATAAAAGAAAAAACTCCAATAATTATTTTTGTATTTCAGTATTTTTTTTTAAAAAATAGCAGATTCTTTAAATTTTTTAAAGAGATAAGTTACTCAGAAAAATCTCAATTCAAAATTAAACAGTATATATGAGATGTAACAGAAACACCAGCAACCCGAATGCTTCTTTATATCTAAGGTTTTCATTTTCCAGTACAAAAGTGGTGTAGGTACTTCTTTACTAGAAGTAACCAAGAAAAGAAGATTCAATAAAAGCCAAAATGCAGCTTGTGATTGTATGTCATTTGTCTAAAAATTTAGAAAATGGGGATGAATTGAAAAATAAAAATATCTAACTATTTTAGTTAACACTGACTTGTATGAATGTGAGTAATTCCCAAGGACAATCAAGAGGAACGGAGCTAGGACCGGCATCAGCACAGGACGTTTCAGGAACCGGGGACCCAGGAGCTTAGACCCTAATTGTCTGTGTATTACATGTGACACGTGTATGTTTTTCTCAAATAAAGTGTTGTGCATTGTGAAGCCATGTTGATTAAGTAGACAGCCTTTTATCTAGTACCGGGTCTTCAAAAGATAAACTGGGTTGATTCACTTACTACTACAAGCAGCATGACGACATCGGGGTTGTCACACGCGCAGGCGATGTGCATGGGGGTCCAGAAGTCTTCGTCCTGGTGGTTGACATTGACTCCTCTGTCAATCAGGACCTCAGCTATGAAGGCATTGTCATACCGAGCACACTAAAAGAAGTGGGGGAAAGGGGAAATAAATTAGAACGAACTACGATACAGTTAATTTCAATTCCCATAGATGCAAAACTTCATTGCTGATTTTGGGAAAATGAGAGGTGAGGCAAAAATGCAAAAGAACTGTGCCCATGTCCACCAGCTAGCCTAAAGGACAAGGGGGTGGATTTCAGATTGAGGGGAAACTTGGTGAAAGAAAGGCAGCAATAAAAAAGAAAAATACAGAGGCAAATACTAGGCATATTAGGATGTTATTTCACTAATTGGGCACTTTCCACTCACAGACAGGATTATTAAATACTCTTGGACCATTTACAACAATTATTTTTTTCTGAAATATGCATTTGACCGTATTGTCCGTCTGCTTCAAAGTATGTGTAGTTTCCCACAGCCAAAACGAGTGACGCTTATCCATTTTCTTGTATCTAGAAGAATCAAATTCTAAGTTTCCTCCTCTACCACTTTCACAGGTTGCCTGCACACCACTTGCCTAAGTCACCTCACAGCATGGCAAATTATAAATGTTCACTGTTGAAACTGAAGTGTCTTCTCTCATAAATTTTAATGATTTCATAATACTATACAGATATTCCATGATCTACTAAATTAATCCACGCAGAAAACTACTTTGTTCATATTTCAAAATTCAGATGAATGATACATGTCTAAGTTGGGACTGGCCTCCTGGGTGCCCAGGGTAAGTTGCTGTGCTCAACGGGTCCTGTGTTGGGTTTAACATTCTCCCATTACCATCTTTATTTTATTAATTTTTTTAAAAAAATTCATTGTATTCAGTTTTCACTGGACTCTACAAATCACCCATACCTTTAAAAATTGTGCATATTATATTTTTTATAGTAGACAAGTGCATTACTAAAAATTAGACAGTAAAATTTCTGAATTGTAAGATACATACTTTTCATATTATTTGGATGCACAGAACTGATTTCTCTGCCCAAAGGGAGTGCCAGGAAATGCTCCCACCACAAGTGCTGACTTACGTTTGTCCAACTGTTCGCGTGGGCACAGGGCGGTGCTCAATGTAACGAAAAACAAATGATTATTTCCCCCACTAAGTATCAGAGACCAGAACTACTTGCCACTTGTAGTTGAGTATAAAAAAGAAAAAAATCGATGACCTCTAAAAGTCAGGAAGCAGTCATGAGGGGCCCTGTTGCTGCCCCAGCTTCCTCCCTTTAGAGAGCTCTGTTCAGCCGCAGCACAAGAAGGGAGGGACGAGGAGACCAGGGCTCACTGCAGAGGTTCCGATTTTGTCACAGGAGCTCTCAGACCAGAGGGCAGAGCCGCAGGCAGGAGGAGCCTCGGCGGTCTGAAGACCACCAAGCACTCAGCTGAGCGACAGCACATGCTTTCCCAAGAAACTCCCCACCGAGGGTGGGACTGGCTGAGAGGGAAGCCCACCCTCGCCCACAGCGGGCATGACCTAGGGCCTGGCCCCAGTAGCCAGGCTGGAAACCTGCAAGGAACGGGGCTGAATCCCAGGTAGGTCAAGGCTCACCGCAGGAGGAGGGGAAGATCCTAAACCTAATGCTGCTGTGCTCCCACCTAAGAGCTCCTGAACTCAAGTCCTGGAAGGATCAAACTATTTCCAAACATTCCCAGGAGAGCTCAATATTATTTACTGAGATATAAAAGTAATACTGAACAAATAGAAATCCCCTATGTCTAGAATCCAATAAAATAAACAGACATGAAAAGCAGAAAAAACACCTGTTAGAATTAGAAAATTGGGGACTAAAACCATTCTTAAATATATACACTGCATTTTCCTATAGTTAAGGGACTTTTAATTATTTTAAGTAAATACATGGAAGATATTTTAAAAGATTAAAATCCAACACCTCTAGAGATGAGGGTGTTCTGTATTGGTTGGGATAAGAAACAACACAGGATGCCACTAGCAGTACACTGATACTACAGGAAAAAAAAAGCCAGTGAACTCAAAGATGCAACATAAATTACACAAAATGCAATGAAGAGAAATATCTTTTAAAAATACACTGTCTGTCAGCCCCCGGCCACTCTGTAGCCACTTGCTGCAGACGTCAGAACTGCCCACCTCTCTGAGTGACCTCAGCCTCTCACCCTACTGACCACCCTGCCTCATGGGTATCTCCAGACCCCAACTACCCAGGAACCCTGTGGAATTTCACTCTGGAGAGCGGACATTACCCTTTACTATGACTGATTTCCTTGCTAGGATCTATCTGTGTAGATTTCCACCTGTTCCTTCGGGAACGGCAAAGCACACCACTGGCTGCTCGGTTAGGAAGATGCTCAGACTTTGGACCACACTGTGGCAGGCAGCTGCTACTACTACCCTTCTTGCAGAACCCAGACTTGCACAGAAACTCAGGGTAGCCCGGAAGGCAGCCCACAGGGAAGGCAACAGACTTCCTCCTACGAATGCCAAGGGTGCTGAAGCCCTTAAAACCTCAGCTTCTAGTTGACATGTGGTCTTAATTATTTTTATATTAGTTTCTTTTATTATACGAAACATACCTACTTGTGGTTTATAATGTTGAAGCAATATGTAAAACAGAGAACAAAAATGAAAAACATCATTTCCTTCCCCAAAACTGAGTCAGTACCAAAAATTCTCATTTAGTCTACAAAATATTTTCTTTGCTATCATAAAAGATTACGCCTCTGTCTGATTACCTGTGTCCTCTCTTTGATTGTACTATGCATCCTTAAACATTTTTTTGTAGGTACCAACTTGTCTCAGACGTATTTTCATATCCATTAGAGCACAATACTTGTAGAAACTCTTAAGAATTCCACTGCCTGGAAGCCTAGCCTGATGTTAAGGCTAGAATTCCCTCAGTAAAAGAAAGCACTCACTATTTCTATAATACTCCACTTCAGCTTGCAGTGGTGGAGCCCGTTCTGCGCAGGACTTAGAGGTCCCCACCCCTCCTCCCACTCCACTGCTACCGGAAACATCCTGTCCATTGCTCATGTGTCAGTCACAGCCATATAAAACCCTAGATGTTTTGGCAAAGTGTGTAATTCTGTTCCACGGTCCTTAAAGACAATGTCTTACAGAGTCCAGTCCAAGGTGTCTTCTACACTGCCCCCGTGAGACTCAGGTCCTGGGGTGCCCTTGGGTACTTTTTGACACTATCTGTCTTTCTCTGCCTCACAGTACTTCACAATTCTCCTACTTAATGACCAATAGAAAGATTAAGTCATATGTACATGGGAAAAATGTATTGAAAAGAAGATAAAATAGAGATCTTACATGACTAACCATATCAAAACCTCTTCCTCAAATATCAACTTCAAAATCTGAGGAAGCTTTCAAACATTATAAATAAGGTTTTTGTGGTACTTTTAAGAGAAAAGTCTTTCAGAAACGTACACATAGAAAACATGGCTCTCCATGATTAACTATTGGGTTAAACAAACAACTCAATTTTGGGAAATCTTAATAGTTCCTCAACCTTTTGGTGAGGCCCCACGCACATCCATGCTGCCTCTGGCGCAGAGACACCAACCGGGAACCTGTAATTAGGGCCTCCCTGTGATCAAGAGTCAGGCTTCTACGTGGACCCCGCAAGGAGGGGCACCCAGCAAAGCTGCTCACGCCTGACATTCTGGATGGCTAAATTGCCTTCTCTGGAATGTATGGTATTCTAAAGCCTATAATTTTGTCTCTTTGGCAAGCTGCAATTCTTCATTTGTTTTTATTTATTCAGTAACCCCAGGGAAAGGAGGTTCCGGCAGGAGGCTCTGCCCCTGCCACATCTCCCTCCCGTGTCTGCCCCTCACAACCTTCGTACAGCGACGTCTCACTGCAGTGCACCTGCTTTGGAATGGAGTTTAACAATGTGTCTCCTGCCTATTTTCTCCCTTTAGTCTTTTCATTTCTTTTTTTTTCCCCCGTCTCTACCATTTCTGAACGTGTCACTGTTACCCGGGCCTAAAAACAACTAACTTCCCATTGAGTGAAGAGATCAGTATGTCCTAGCGGTCTTCTGTGCGTCACTCACCCACCTCGTGCCGGCTGATGAGAACACTCACGTGTGTGAGACAGTCACGGTTGCTGAAGCTTTGTCCATCAGAGAGCAAAGGCCCCCTCACCCATTAGTCATAATTCAGTGGACACGATCTATGCAGGGAAGGACTGTGAGAAGAAGCAGTAACAAGAGCACAAGGAGGGACACAGGCACCAGCCCTCATCCCGTGTCGCCCACTCTGCCATCGGTATCTGCACTCTGCAGTGGGCCAGCCTGCGCCCCTGGGAACACCAACGTCAGTATGAGCACGGAATATGCGTCTGAATTTTTCACGTCTCACAGCTATCACAGTGTTAGGTGTTAATGACAGACGTGAAGCAATGCTCTCAGCAAGTTTGTTGGGCATCTTCCCATGGCCGACACGCTACTGGGCATGGCACAGGTGGTATCAGAAAGTTATGGTGGTCTTTGCTTTCATGGAGCTGATCCCTGTACACAAAGAGCAGCTTCAGAAGCCCACACCATGTTGGGTGGCCATTGCCAAGGGAAGAGTGGGACGCGACGGCTACAGGGATGTGCCTGGGGTGGGTGCTCCACGCGACGGGTGAGCCCCCAAGAAGAGCAGGTGTGCAGGGCGTCTGAGCAGACATCTACAGGACGTGAGTACACAGGCCACATGGGGACCACGGGCCAGCAAGGGATCTGGAGCAGGATGGTGAGCCGCCGAGTAAGGAACAGCAAGGGGCCCAGGCAGTGAGCACGGATCAGGTGGGACAGATGTGGATTGCCACGGCGGCAGGCAGGGGTACAGGGAAGCGCCTGATGTGGCCGGAGCCGGGCACTGCGACTGTACTGATGAAAAGGATGAGAAAGGATGTACAGGGCATCCTGGGGCTGGGCACTGCCCAGTGCACTGGCTCTCGTGTGAGAGACAGAGCAGAAGGCTGGCACAGGGGGACTGGAGAGGAGACTGCTCATCCAGGAGGAGAGGCAGAGCCAGAATGGTGTGGTAGCTGCCAGACGCTCAGAGATGGCGGCCTTTAGGCTCTCGGTCAAAAGTAAAGAAAGCAATAGATGACATTCTGATTTGTAGGACAGAAACTTACGGCTGATTACAAGTCAGATACATCACGTGAAAGAAGGGACAGCCCTCTCCTTCAGCTCCCTGCTCTGTCCTTTGTCTGCTGCCCCTGCCCCGACTCAGAAATACAAGCACAAATTGAAAGAAATAACACTTTCCTAGTAATGTCAGCATCTTGGGCAGGGGGTTCAGGGCCAAAGCCTGCCCCCGCTGGAAGGTATGCACACCCTGGAAACTAAGCATCCTGAGGGCACACCAGGGACAGGGACCAGCAGCAGTGTCCTCGAAGGCTTTCATCAGGATGCCCCTGGTCCAGGCCTGCTGAAAGTTACACCCAGGCTCTGGGGACAATTGAGGCTTGGATCCCTGAGAAGGTGCTGGCTGGGCAGAAGCCAAGCAGACCGCGGAGAAATTTCATGACCAGTACACTCCAGAGGAGAAAAGGGGCTGCCCGGAAACACGTCTCCCAGATGTTCCTCATTCCTCCCGTCCTGCTGACAACATCGCATGCGTACTTGCAGCCCAGCGTCCCTGAGCTTTCTGCTTCGCTTTTGAGCAGTTTTTCTTGGTGGAGGCTATAAATTAGAATCATCCGGAGAGACCTGAAAATTCCCAGTGGCCAAACTACATCCTGGGAAAATTCCAGTAGGGATCTATGGGGTCTATGGGGCAGGTGCAGGGTGGGAGCGAGGTATTGCTTGTTTTGATCTATTTTATTTTATTATTTTGAGAGAGGGTCTCAACCTTTAGTACAGGCTGTTTCTAAAGTCACTGTGTGGCCCAGATTGGCCTCAGACTTACTGCAATCCTCCTGCCTCAAATTCTCAAACCCCCAGTGGTGAGATGGCAGGCATGGTGGTAGCAGTTTCAGCTCTGCCATGAAACCAGGCTATTACGGAAGTTAAAATGCAACACAACATTACGGGCCTCCTGGAGCATTGCAGATGATGAGCGCACCACCTTGTCATAATCGGACAGAACATGAAGCAGAGACACTAAATTTTTGGTCTTGGTAGGCAATATTTTTCCTCATTTTTATTGGTATGTATATATTAATTATACATACATACATATATATATATATATATATATATATATATATATATATATATATTATACCAATTTCACACCCTCTTCCCTCCCACCACCTCCCTCATCCTTCCTGACTCCCAGTGTCTCCCCAACTGACTCTATTATTTATTTCTATTCTGGTTTCTCATATTAGAGAATATTAAATGCAATTTTTCTAAAATTATGTTATTATTTTCCAAAACTAAATTATTGTCTTTAAGGAAGTTCTAGAGACTTAAATGAGTCTAAGACTACGAATCAAATAATGGTTGACTTATACTTGGACCTAATCGTTAGCTAAAATGCAAAAGTTTCTGCACATGGACCTGATACAACCTTAATCTATGCATGGACTTATTTGCTTATTTGCTGAGTCATTCTCTGCTTCATCTCCACCGAGTATAAGATCAGTTTCGGACACCCTTATTTTGCGTTTTGAACACCATTAAGCTAGGCCACATTAATTAGAAACATCGCCATCTGCCACCTCGACACTCAGGCTGCCTTGAGCCCTTAATTTATCCTCCTTCTCCCAGCATCCCCCATCTACCGTGAGAGCCACAGTTCTTACCAGATGCAGCAGGGACCCTCCTGAGGACACGAGCATGTGCGGATCTGCGCCCTCCTGCAGGAGCCGGAGCGCTGAAAAACAAGGGAGGAGGAAGCGATGGATCCAGTTTCTTCCGCATGCAAGCCCACAGTGGCGGCATTTCACGGATATCTAACGTGCAAGGAAGCGGGAAGGCCAAAGGCTAAGGACCGATTGCCATAGGATCTGAGTTTATGCATTGACAATTGGTACCATTTCTCTTCACCGTCAGATCCCATGGCTTGGATATAACTACCCAGGACAGCCGGGAAAATGAATCAGAAAATGGAACATATTTTTATACTTATTGTTTTGAGATGGCAACTTTATGCATCCTATGTAGAACCAAAAATAAATTAAAAAAACTATTATTGTACTTGGTTGAGTTTATGTGGTCATTAGGTCACTGAATTTTTGTTTTTCAAATCTATTATGCCTTATTGGTCTTAAACAATAAAGTTGACATGTTGCACATTAAACTTCCGTTGGTGCCATCGGCCCTTGGCAAGGATTCTACATTCTCATAAAACACTATAGGACAGAGATATGAGTATCCAATGGTAATGTCACATAGGTCCAACGCATGCCGATCACGAGAATGAGTGCTCAGCTGAAAGGTGCCTGTGTTTCCATCTGAACAGCAGAGGTGAACTCATCAGCACAGAATTTACAAGGCATTAAAAGACTGTGTGAGGTCCTGTTCTCGTGACTTAAAGAAGTGTTGCAAGACAGAAAGGCCTCCACAGGGTCCATCGGGTCCCCACGGCACTATACTAAGTTTGCTATCTGTATTTGTAAAGTTTGTTTTCTATGCCACTTTATCGAGGTCATGTGAGTAAAACACTAATTCATACAAATAAATGAGAAACAGAACCGACCTAATAATATAAAATTCTACTTCCATCTTGAAATTGTAAAAACTCAAAACCAAAAATAATCAGATTAATATCTGCAAATATTATACTATGGCTTGCTTGAATTAAAGTGTGTACCCATTAACACACACACATATATGCACTGATTTACACACACACACACACACACACACACACACACACACACACACACACATCTTTTTAAGCAAGGGTGAGATAAATATCTCAGTAGTCACACCTCTGACGACTACCTAAAGACAAACTGGAAATCAAGAAGAAAATGTGGCCACACGTTTTGTTTCATTTACTAGGTTCCGGCTTCCCCAGTCTCCAGTTTCCTCATCTGTAAAACTGAGATGACCTAAGATACTATATAAGTGTTGTGAAAAATTATCACTATGTCAATTTGGGGGATAACAACAAGATTTAAAAGAGCCAATAAGCACGCTTTGAAAAAAAATTAGGCAATGAAACTGCAGTGAGCTCCTAGGGGCACAGTCAGATGGCAATCAGGTTTGGGCCACCAGGTCCAGCGCCAGGGCTGAGCAGCCTAGAGAGTTAGAAATCCGGGTCTCTGTGACCCCTGCACCTCCATCTAACGGGTCTACACTGGTGAAGTGTTCATGTGCTGGTTCCCGACGGCAAAGTGTCTTACACAGTGACTCACAGACCACATGTACCATTTCTAACCAAGTCCTGGGTAACAGCATCTGCTGGCTACAAGTCACTTAATAACACAGTTTAAAAAAAAAAAGGAAGAGCCTGAGCAGGCTCAGAACATTCAGGGGCCACGTGACAGAGAGGGGTTCTGAAGGTCTGCAAAGGATGAGCGACAAACTCCAGCACTTCGTGGTTCTGATGCTGTTTGTTCTACGCCGGTGACTGTGTACAGCATCTACTTCTGTCTTCTTTTATTTACTCATGTACTTACTTACCGACTGACTGAGACGAGGTCTTGTACCGTAGGCTAGGCTGTTCCTAAACTCAATATGTAGCCCAGGCTGGCCTTGAACACATGGCAATCCTGCTGCCTCAGCCCCCTGAGTGCCGGGACTCCAGGTGTGCCCCACCACGCTTGGCTCATGTGACGCTGGGGGGCATACCCAGGGCCTTGTGCTTGCCAGGCAAGTGCTGTGTTAGATACACCCCCTAACCCCCAGGCCTATCCTGTTGTATTTAAAGGAAAACTACAACAAAGTTTAAAGTACCTCCTTTTATTAAAGATGACTTTATTTATAGCAATTTCATCAAGTAAATTTTGAAGTGGACAAAAATCATGGCATGCCAATCTCTCATATTTATTAATATATACATTTATAAATTGATAAATATGTATACATCTATAATCAACGTAGTGCACCTGAATATTCCCATCCTTTCCCAGTCTGTGGAAAATTCATCTTTCATGAATTTGCTGGTACAAAGATGTTGGCGACTTCTGCTCTACCCTGGTCCTTCAGGCGGAATTCTGGGGATGGGGGCGTGGGGGGAATGGGTGTTTAGGTGAGTTTTCACAGCAGAAGGCAGGGAGAGCCCTCCTCAGGGAATAGTACTGTATGAAAAAAGTGGGCACCAATATCAAGAGAAAACAAAAGGAGAAACCACATATAAATAATGTATAGGACTTTATCTTACTTACTGCTGGTGATGCAAACGTTGTCTGATGTACTGCACAGCAGGGAAAGCAACGTACAGACCGTTGAGCCCGGGACCTCCTTGAATTCTAAATGCATCACAGATATTCTTTATTTTTAGCTTACTGAAAAATTAAGACTTCCTACAAGCAAAGTCTGCTGCGCTCGATGAGGTGATTTGTGCTGAGGGGCTCATGTAAGATCACTACAGTGAGAGGGTAATTAGGTTTTAGAAACTCAAAATATTCGCTTAACTAAAAATAGACCAAAGCATCACAAGGTCAGATACCAGGTTTACCAGAAAGCTACAGTAATTAAACACCTTGGGCCCTGGCCCAAGGACAGACAATTAGGTGAAAATGAGAGTCCAAAAGCCCAAATCCTCTTAAAAGCCTTCTTCCAAATTCCAACAAAGATGGTAGTTTGATGCTGTGGCAAAGTACTTGTTTCTTAATTGAGTCATAATTATACTAAGTAAACTGCATGGATCTTACATGTGTATTTGATTAATGCACAATGTGGTTCAAGACAACAGAACACCTCCATCCTCCAAGAGTGATCTTGGTCTTCTCAGGAGGCATCCACCAGAGATAACCTGGAAGTCTAAGACAATCCCCACGAGTCAGTTCTGAATACATCTGAATTTCATTTAGATTAAAAGTGCACTATGTGTTTTGGAGTCTCAGGCCTCTTTCAATATTACCTATGTGAAATTCAACCACGTTGCTAGGTTCAACAATGGTTTTTCCTTTTTTTCTTTTCTATGGTGTTTTGTTATTAAAAAAAAATATACCACATTTTGCTCATCCCATTTCCTCTTGATAACCACTGGGCTGTTTCTAGTTTTTGTCTGTTTTGTATGAACCAGTATTTCTAGCACAAATCCTTTCACAAAACCATACAATTATTTTTGTAAGACACACTCCCTAGAGGTGGAATTACTCAAATTGTTAGGCACAAATGTACATTTCAATTTATTAGAAACTGCCTAACGATTTTCAATAGTAGTAGTATTGCTTTATACTCCCACTAACAGCATAAAAGAGTTCTAGGTGCTACAAACTGACATCAACAATACTGACTACTGGTTATTAATTATTAATGAAGCCACATTTAGGGGCAAGAGAAGGTATCTATTTGTGATTTCAATATGCACTTCAATATTTTATGTTATCCAATATTTTTTTACTTTACTGCATTTATTTCTTTACTGCCATATTGTATTTTTTTGTGTGGTTGTTTGTCCTTTATTTGGTTGATGCAGGACATTTACTCTGGGTTTCAAATGTGTCAACCATTTTTAAAAAACGATACTATGTGAGCCAACAAGGACATGCTATGAATGCCAACTCCACCAGCTTACCCTCAAATGTGCCAAGGATTTCTGTCTCATGAAAAATCAAAGAACTATAAGGGAGGCAGGAAGTATGTCTCTCTTTACAGAGAGGAGAGGGAAGGGAAGGAAAAACAATGATTAAGGTGAGCTATGTCGAGGCACCAGGTGCCCAAGATGGATGTCACTATTATGCAATATACATATTTACCAATAAAAATAATAATTGGGAAACATAAAAAGTAGGTACTAAACACAAAGCTTCTTAGGGTCCAGTGCTGAATTAGTGGAAACACACTGTATCAATTTATGGCAATTAGAGACCATGCCTGGATTAGGGTTTAGGAACCATGCCTAGATTAGGCAATTAGGAACCAGTCTGGATTAGAGTGTGAGTGATTTGTGGGCTAGCGAATGAGGAAAGAACACCTACCCCGATGTGGGAGGTTCCCTGATGTGGGAACTCGAACCGTGGAAAAAGGAAGGAAGAAGGAAGGTTGTTACAGATGTTTCCTGTGGGGAGAGACTGGACTTGACGGGACTTGGCTTCCTGTTTATGATGTCTTGAGGAGCTGCCTCCACCTCTGCCTCCACCATCTGCTTCCATTGCTGCCAGGTGCCCCTGAGTAGATTGTGACCTTCTGAAACTGTAAGCAAAATAAACCTTTCCTCCCCTAAATGTGTCAGTTATTGAGTCACGGCAATGAAAGACTAACTATGACATATAAAGAGTAGTACTAAAGCTTCTTGTGTCCAATGATGAATTACCTGAAGCATACTGAACATTTATTTGCACTGGACTCATGATGTTCTTTATTTAAAAATTCAGTATTGAATGTTAAAAGAAAAAGAGACACAGGTAAGGATTAAATAGGTTAAGCTTCAGGGAGATTTGAAACTTGTTATTCAAAGTCATGCCTTTCCATCAACTAGAGACACCAAAAATGAATCTGTTTTGCTGTGACAGGAGCACTTCCTGTGTTGCCACTTGGTCAGCTTCTGAGCCAAGGTCTTGTCCCATAATTGAGCATAATTTCCAGAACGTTTAGAAATATGACAGCTTTAATCATGCCATTTTTCCCTCGCCTATTCCTGTTCATCAAACACATCTCTAACTATTAGTGTAGACTGCAAAAGTCACATCAATTCAAAGCCAGGTTACACTGATAAAGCTAGTGGTCAAAAATTACTGAATAAGTACATTCTTTATCCCTTTAGACTGAAATAAATCTTCATTTTAAGCAAAATCAAAATACCCAAATGGTTTGCACTAGAGAATGATTATTTCTAGGACAAGTCTCTGTCTGTCTGTCTGTCTTTCTCCTCAACACACACACCATACTTCTTTCCACCTTAGACAACCCAGACAACCCGAATTTTCTATAATTTCCTTCCCATATTTAAAATGTAATAGGCAAAACCTTGATAGATAATTTAAAAATAACCTTTTTCACAAAGAATACTCGAAGCAGGAATGGGACCCCTTCGTGGTCTCACACTTGAGTCACAGGAACATTTTCTCAACTCCATGCTGTCTGAAGACCCCTGGACACAGGACAACGCCGACACCTCGCAGGGCCAAATGCAGACGTCAATTGTGACAAGAGAAGGGACAATGGGAACACTTCTATCAATGATAATTTGTTAGGTGTGACGTCAGGTTAAAACTAACCCAGTTCACAACTAGTAGTTGTCACTTCACAACAGGAGAAAAATGATAGCTCGGAGCACATGAAGAGCGAAAGTTTCATCATAGAATAATTGCAATTAGAACTTTGATACTTAGGTATCTGAAAAACTACTGTACTTAACTGGGCATTCCCACTCCCACTAAATTTCAGACCTCTTCCGAAGGCACTCTGACAGTGAACAGTGTTTTCTTTTTAAAAACAAAATAATTCCAAAAAGCCTTACCCCTTTTCAGTAACACTCCATACTGCAAACATGACTTTGTGCAGAACGTAAGCACAGACACATTAGTGCCTGCTACAACTCACAACACAGCGGGACAAGACAGACAGGCAATGTAAAGTTGGGAAAACAAAGTAACAGCATTTATTCTATTTTGTTGAGGAAAACTTTTCCTTCTGGAAAAAAGCTAAATGTCTAAGTACATTTAAATGTCTTTTTAAAGCTAAATTTTGCTAACTCAGATGTAACTCAAGGCCTTGAAAATCCATGTTTCTCTCTAATACTTTTCCTGCCCTATGCATCTCCAGCTGTGGTGGCTGTGCAGTGTCCAAAGGGCTACACTCTACCCAGGGGACCTCAGAGAGCCCTCAGGTGGAGAGACAATGTGGGCTTTGAAGAGGGCCAGTAAGAAAATCTGGAAAAGATCTTCCTCCTCCCTACTCTAATGATAAAAATGTTGCTACAAGTTGACTTTTTATCGCATTAGCCTGTTATCCAATTCCATTTGTTAAATACTGTCTCATCTTTCACAGATTGCAAGTTCCTTAGCGTAGACTCAGTTACAACAAACACCAGTTCGTAATAACTGACATGCAGAATTTCCACCTGTATGCTGCTCATTGCTGCTTCACATTTTGACTGCTGCACCTGATTAGCTCTCGAAGTCAGAAGATTCATTTGCTTTAAACTAAAATCTCACATTTTTAAAATCATCAAAAATTCTCTATTATAGTCACCTATTTAGGTTTATGACAACAGAGTTTATAATAGAAATGCATCTAGGGATCTGTATGTGTCATATGTGGGTAAGCCTCAGGCTAAGAGACAGAGATAATGGTTTTTATGTTTATTGGGTCAAAAGGCTTAGCAACTATGGAGTACTTAATACATGGGAAGCTACAGTCTACACCGCAGTTGATGTCAGAAGATGCAGCTGGCTAGGAGATTAGTGGATTAACGAGTGAGTAGGGGGAAACAGACAACCAACACCCCTAAGGAATTATGGGTCTGAGAGGGTATCAGGATGCGATCAGAGAGAGGGGAATGTAAAGCAGACAACAGGTGAGCCATGGGAAAGAAACCACTGCGGCCTGGGGGGTGGGAATGACACAGGGCTCCACCCACAGGGCTCCAGCCACAGGGCCAACGGAGACCACAACGCAGAGCCATGGAAGAAAGCTCTAGACACGAAGGTTCCCAGGCGCACAAGATCAAAGGCACATGGTATTTTGTAGCATATCTGAGGGTGTGCTCATGTACACACACAGGCGAATGTGTGTGTGCACGTGTATGAAGAGATCCAGGGATTTTGCTGATATGATTATCTTGATTTTACTGATATAATCAGGCTTGATTAGCAGGACAATCTTTACAAGTAGTTTAATTAAAATTCAGTAATTTTTAGAATAAATTTTGTAGAACAAATGTAGAAGAACTATGGAGAGCAAAAGGCAGCTGTCCTTCAGAATCCTGACTCACTAGTAGGTATGATTCGACCTACTAGTGAATAGGGATTCACTAATTGAAGGGACTATGTCAACTTGAGGGGGTTAGGAACCACACCTCCATTAAGATTAGGACTTGGGAACCAGCCCTAGATGGGGAATTAAGAACCAGCCTGGATTCAAGTGTGAGAGATATGTGGGCTGGCTAATGAGGGGAGAGCACCCACCCAGATGTGGGCGGGCCAACTGGAATTCCAAGGATATAAAAGGAAGGAAGAGGGAGATCGTCACAGCTTCTTCCCCTGGAGAAGCTCTCGCCTTCGCAATTGTCTACGGATGCCGAGTTGCTGCACGCCGCAGATCGTCAGCACAGACTCGCTCCAGTCTCAGCTGTCTATGTGTAGCTCAATTCTGAAGGGTCCTTTAAAAAATAGTTAGTGCTTAAGGTTTTGACATCAGAGGATACAAGAAACTTTGTATTAAAACCAGGTTTAAATGAATACTATTTTTAGGGATGTGGAGTTCAAATGACCAACAGCGGTGTGCGCGCACATGTGTGTGTGTGTGTGTGTGTGTGTGTGCGTGTTACAATGAAAAAGGAGATACAGGCAGATCAATGTCTTCAACTTAATGAAGAAGTCATATAGACACAAGCCCTTGCCGGATGAAGGCACACTGAACGACTCTGCTCTTTGCAGTCCCACAGCCTCGCAATACAGCCGCCTAGGAGGTGTCAATCCCTCCCCTTCCCCGTCTGTGACGGCCTGTACTGTCCAGTGTCGCCAGAGAGGTGAACTTTGTGTTGGTCAAATGTCAAATCTCAGCTGACGGTTTCCTCTGAATGCCTGTGGCCTCCCCACTGTGTCTGTGGGATTCTAGAATGTGCCTGAGAGTGTCACGTGCTCCGAGGTGGAGCTTTGGCAGGTGAGTATATCGTGGGCACATACCCAGTTCCTTCACTCACCAATGCGCTCAGGAGCTGAACACACGGTTAGAAGGTGGGCCCGGAGGGAATGCTTTAGAGAGATGGTTCTTGTCTGCTTCCTGGAGGCCACGAGGGGGCCATCCTTCTTGCTCCACACCCTTCACCGTGCTGCTGCTGCCTGGGACCAGCCAACCAGGCACTGGATCCTCTGAACCAATGAGTCTATGTTGCAGGTAGCCAGTATTTTGTTCCGCAGACAAGAAACCGCCTAGCACCGTGTGGAAAACTTTAGGCAAGACCATCAAAAGTGGCAGACCAGCTGTGGTTTCCTTCCCAAGTTCCTCCACGGAGAGCACGCCGCAGCGTGGAGGTTAGTGGTACCGGACAGTGTCCACAGCTCCCGAGATTCTTGTCCTCTTGGGGCCCCTCCCCAGGGGCTTGAGCAGAATGTGTGACTTGCTTCCTCCATACAGAATGTGGCGAGGGTGGTGGAGCTGGGTCCAAGTCACCCCGAGGCTCTTTGACCTGTGCTCCACCCCAGAGGACAGAGCCAGACTGGGGGCTAGTAGCAAAGACCACCAGCAGCCAGCAAGACGCCAGGGCCTCAGCCTGCACCCTACGAGACGGGACTCACTGATCACCCGATCAAGTTAGAAGCAGATTCTTCTCCAGAGAAGCCCCTGATGTGAGAACACAGCCCACCACCCCCATCCCCACCCTGGCCCCCTCCACGAAAGGAGGGGCGCTGAGAGATGGGTATGCCGTGTTTGAAAGCATTAACTTTATGGGAATTGGTTCCAGCAACAGACAACCTGACAAAGCTGTCTGGACCAATTCATAACAATCGAGTTTCTGAATCAAGGGGAAATGTCATACATTCTTACTGTCTGGAGAGCTGTTTTTACTGGCTATACATGGGAAAGGACCGTGAGGAACAGGAGAGAGGCAGGGAGACTGTAGGAAGATTCCTGGTTAGAGAAGCTGAACTGGGTGGGACTGAGCGGGGGCGAGCAGGCCCTGCGGCACTAGGTGGGCAGTGGCGCATGGACGGCCGCCGACGCAGGAGGACCTGCACCAGGAGTGAGGAGACGGGGAGCTGGGAGGCCAGAGAGAGCCGAGCAAGTCACTCAGGGACCCCTGGACCAGGCGGAGGGGGCGACCCGGAGGGCAGGCAGGTCGCGGGGAAGGAGGATGGGCTGGCAAGGGTCACAGGACACCTGCTGGAGAAGGGTGGGGAGGAGGCGGGCCCAGGTGGGAGGTCATGGAGGTCCGAGGGGCCACGCGCGGCCCTAGCTCTGTCCTGCCCCTCTGTCAGGACGGACACACGCGATCTGCGGCTGCTGCCTCAGGTTCCCACTGCCGCGTGCGCGTTTAAGGCTCTGAAAAGGAAAACGTAAAGAACAGGACGGCGTCTGCTCAGCAGCAACAGCTCTCCACGGAGCCGAGGGGCCGGGGACCGGGGCTGGAACCGACAAGCCCTTAGTCGGCCGTCCACGCGCCGTGCCGCCCGGCCCCCAGTCCTCGGGCGGGAAGCGACCCACGGGCACTAGGAATGAAGATGGACACGTGACTTGCACACGAGGAATTTCCACGTCGTCGTAACCATTGCGACAAAGAGGAGGATGGAAAGAGGGAAGGGTGAGCGCACCAGGACGCTGGCTGGCGGTGAAACTGCGGAGCGGCTCCGCCTCCCGGCCCCGCGGCCAGGCCTGCCGCGCCCCACCTGGCGCACGCGGCCCGGCTCTGTCGCGCATCACACCTGTCTCAAGGAACCCAGGTTGGTCCTCAGCTGACTGACAAAACGGTGAGCGCCAGGGGTTTGCATGAGACCCGCTGGCCCGAGAAACAGGCGTGCAAGCGATCGGAGCGCGGCGAGATGGCAGCTGATCCTTGCAACCAGCTGCTGCGATAACGCCAGGAGGGACCAAAATCCCTAAGGCCCCACGGCCTGCTGTGAGTCGCTAGGCCCAGCAGCTCGTTTTGATGACTTTCTCTGTAATACGCTATTCCTGCTACTCCACAGTTATCTGGCTCGTTCCTCCTGGAGATTAAGCAACCAGAATTCCATGGGCTGCACCGAGGTGGTTTGCAAGTTCCGGTCGTTACTGGGCGACCATTTCCACAGGAACTTCTCACTGTTGATGTTTGTATTTTCCTACGTCACAGGCTACGTGTGTGGGCCTTCATTCAAGTGGAAATGCCAACTGAGAAAAGAGTTCAATAGAAACTAGGACTTTTCTGAGTTCAACAAAGGTACGTTTTAGCAATGAAAGTTAATTGAATTCTTGCCACATATGATAATTGTGAAGATAACGAAAGTGTCTATGATTCACCTAGAAATTCTTATTGTTAATCTGGTGAAAGGATTCATTTTAACTGATACAAGACAATCTTAATAAAATTTTTAGTTTCTTTAAAATTATTAACTTAATAAGCAAATATGCTTTTTAAAAATACCTGTAGGTGAAACCTTAAGGGCAAGTTTGAATATATTAACTATTTTATAATCATTTAATATGGTTAGATAACTAAATTACTTAATGTATTGTAATGTTCACCATGCATTATTAAAGATTTTTAAGTGACAGTCATAGTATTCAATTTTTTTGAAATCAAAGCATGGATTCTTTCCTATGGATAGCAAGTTTGCAACATACATGAGCTACAAAAACAAAACCTAGCGTGACCTCAAATGTCACATCAATGTGTGTTCTAAAGTTCACAGTCTAAAGCTTTAAAATTGTCAGTGTTTTATGGAGTGGCTTAGTCATATCTCTGGAGATTGTTTTACCTGGCGAACACCGCAGATGCTCCCAGCCATCCTACCCGATGGGAACCTCTTTCCTTCAAGCCAGTGACCTCAGTCCTGTTGCCTCTTCCTCACCACGTCAGCCAAGCGTCCCATCGCTGGGACAAAATACCCAGCAACCACAGCTGAGAGGAGGAGAGGTTTATTTTGGCTCATGGTTTCTGAGGTTTCAGTTAATGGTCATTTGGGTCCGAGGTAAGGACACAGGCATTCAGGAAGCAGAGTACAGGGGAAGAGGGTGAGAGGAAGGAGTTGAAGACTAGAAACAAGTCACAGGTCACACTCCCCTGCTCACCCGTAAGTGCGCATCTGTCAAACCAATCGAACAGAGAGCCAAGTACAATCACTCTGCTCACGCAGTAGGGTGTCAGTCCCTCTCTGCTCTCAAGGCCCTGGGGCCTGATACACTTTTCCCAGAGCCTCTTCTCTGCAATTAAATGTACCACAGCCCCTACATAAAGCGACACTGCCTCCCTTGCGTTAGAGTGCATGTGTCCACTGATACAGGCTTCAGCTTTGTTAAATAAGTAGGCAGCGCTCATCACACTGTTGCCCAAAATCACACCCTCTAGGGATTTCTAAGGATGCTTTGTCTTAGAGAGCTGACAAAATTATTTACTCAGGGGCTGGAGGAACGGCTCAGCAGTTAAAGCCCTTGCCTAGCAAGTGCTAAGCCAAGCGCTAAGTACCAGAGTTCGATTCCCCAGCACCACATACGCCGGGTGTGGTGGCGCACGCCTATGATCCCAGTACTTGGGAGGCTGAGACAGGAGGATTGCCGAGAGTTCCAGGCCAGCCTGCGCTCTACAGTCAGTTAGTTCAGGACCACCCAGGGCCCTAGAGCAAGACCCTGTCTCAAAAAAAATTATTTACTCAGACTCGAGCCTTCTACCCTTCCATCAGGTGAGTGTGGGTCTCGGGGCTTCTGATCATGGTTTTCTCTTTCTAGTGTCCAGCCCCTATCTAGGTGCCATTAAGAGTCACCTTATTAGAGCAAAAGTTGGTCCTGCCATCAAAGGGACTCTAAGGGACTGGGGATGCGGTGTCAGGAACTGGGGACAGAGACAACATGCGTATTTCTTCTTCCTTTGCTGTAGCACTTTCCCCTCTGCCCCCCACTGGATTTTCCTCCACAATCTCTGGTATATTTAATCTCATTTTGGTGTGTGCTTTTCAAGCTTCCAGAAGCAAGAAACAAACTAAACATACATTTCATATGTACGACAATCTTGTGAAGTAGATAAAAGGAAAAACTCCCTGTAACAGGTGACCTGAAAGTTTGGGTCATGGATGGGTCCTGGTCCATGTCTACAACAGGTGGTGAGCAGTCGGCCCGCAATCGAAGAGCCATCGTACTTACAGCCACTTCCCATTGCTCACGGCGCCAACTCGAGCTGTCAGATCAAGGGCAGTGCTTAGATTCTCAGAGGAGAGGAGCGTAAAGCCTACGGAGACCTACACGCGTGAGGGCTGTATGCTGTGCTTCCTGCGAAAATCTACCATCTGCTAATCTGAGGTCCAGCTGTGGTAGTGATGCTAGTGTTATCACTTCCTCCCCCATCCCTCCTCCTGGGAAAAACTATCTTCCATGAAACCAGCTTCCCTCTTGGCCAAGAAGGCTAAATACTGCTCTACCACTGGCAGTGGTTTTGCCCAGGCTTGCCCTGCCTTGCTTCCAGGGCTCCTGCAAAGACCAATCCCAGCAGTGTCTCCAGATCTCCCAGGGAGAGGTGAGGCCTGCTCCCATACCGTCTGCCCTTCCTGAAATACAGGGTCACAGGGTAAACATACACAGGTTCTCTGATTGCGTCCTTTAACTTCAGGCTTCGTCTTTCAGAAATTCGGGACATAAAATTAACTGTGTCTGTGATCTTCACTCTATTTGAACAAGAAGCCGATTTTGTTCTTTTATACAAGCATTTCAACTGGGAAGGAGACAGGTAATCGTCAAATCCACGGTGCCCCAGGATATACAAAGCTGGCTTGTGGAATCCCGCAGCTGTGCTGAGCTGGAATCCCCGCTTCTTACATCAGGCACTGATTCTACAGGAAGCATCTCATTTATCAGACACAGATTTCTTGCTGGCAAATGCTTCCCACAACATTTCTTTTAAAATTTTGTTCTGACTGTACGAGTAGCTAAATCACTCAGTAGCTCATGCGCTCTGGTACTGCAGTGCAGGGAGGCAGGGATTAAAGGGGGCTTCTCCCAGGATCTGGTCCCAAGCCAGAGACGGGGATGGGTGGCAGACGATTCAGGATGGAGTTGTGTGCCAAGCTGCTGAGAGCAGGATGGACAAGAATGGGTTTTTTTTTTTTTTTTTTTTAACCAAGGGTTATGTTGCATGGTAGACGTGAATGAGTGAATCACAGATCTACGGATAAAACACCCGTGGGAGTACAGAGGAGAAATGCCTCCAAGCTGAGGAAATCAAGGAAGGTTCCTGAAGGAGGTGTTACTCAATTCAAGCCACACAATTTGGGAAGAGTTTAGATATTCTGTGAGCAAGTTGAGGATAAAAAACACAAACACACAGAGGCAGGAAGCCAGCCACCATACTTGAGGAATGGAGATGTCCCCTTTAGTAAGACCAGATCCACTGTGTTTCTCAATAGACATGACAAGGCACCGAGACAGGACAGTTTTTTTGTTTATCACTGTCCCACGGATTCATTATCTTTTTCGTCTCTATCCTCTGAACAGAGGAGGAACAGAAAAAAGATGAGGCCAACCCAAAAAATTGGCTCAAATTGGGCAGCAGGTCAAAGTCAGAACATACAAGGATGTCTTTCCTATGACAAGGCCTCAGATGCCATTCTGGGGAAGCCTGAAATGCTCACAAAATGTTAAGCACAAAGAGGCTCTATACATGTGTCAGATTTGTGCATGTTGAAAAGCAGAGTGTAGGACACCAGAGCAGGGTCATACGATGTCTCAGTGTGTTTTACTGCTAAAACAGGATATTTGAGTTTGGATATTTTATTTTAAAAAGGCATTTATGTCACTCACATTTTTGGAGGCTGATAGCAGAAGATTAGGTGGCTCATTCCTTCGGCTTTGGATGGAGATGCCACGTGGAGAGCATCACAGTGGCATGAGCAAGCAATGTCATGGCAAGACAGGAACTCAGCTGCAAGAGGCGACAAGAGCCCACGGTTCTGAGGCAAGTGTGGTAGAGTCCTGGGAGAAAGCCTAGCACGAGGGTTTTTGAGACAGCGGGCAGAAAGCAGGTGCGACGACAAGAGAAGGCCTCTGGAGAGTGCAGGCTGCGAAGGAGCCAGGTGGCTTTGATTTTGCTTCCTTGCTGCTTGAGAAAACATGAAAGGTTTTCTCCTGATGGGAAGGAGCTGTGCGGTGGATCTTGCAGAGGTGAAAGAATAGGGACCCTGGGGACCCAGAGGTACCTGGGCGGGGGGGGGGGGGGGGGGGGGGGGGGGGGGGGGGGGGGGGGGGGGGGGGGGGGGGGGGGGGGGGGGGGGGGGGGGGGGGGGGGGGGGGGGGGGGGGGGGGGGGGGGGGGGGGGGGGGGGTGTGGGGGTTGGGGATGGGAGTGATGCAAGTTATAGCATTGAGAGCAAACGCCGCTTTACAAAAGAGCCCTTCGAGCTTTCCATTTCTGGAATTTCCTGCAGATTAACAAAAGCTCGGAAAGGCCTATGCTGACCTGCTGTGTGCTGTCCATTCCCGAGCACACACTGAAATCAAGTGTAAGTAGAATCCCACTACGCTGCACTGCGGAAGGCAGATGTGATCTGCAGACTGCTTTGCTGCTGTGCTTGTACACTAGGCGGAAGTCTGGGCCGCTGACAGATCGGGCCTTCTCCTATGAAAATTTCCAGTCTTTTTTTTTCACCTTTTTCATAAACTGTTGTAAGCACACGAATCATGAAGTTCCAGGTTTCTCCCAGCAACAATCTTATTGTCTTTTGGTGGATCAGAGACCTTAGCAGTCATATTAATTCAGTAAAGCAAAGCACTTGCCAGTTTTCAATTTCAGTTTAATCAAAACTTAAGAGCGTGGGGAGTAAGAAACACAGATTTCAGGCTCTATCATGAATTCTCATTCTTATTAGAATAAAGGAGTGCTTAAGAAATAACATCCTGTGGAGCAAGGCGCGGACAGGAGGTGGTACAACAACAAACCAGATCCTAACACACTCCTTCCTCTTTCCTAGAACATGGAACTCTGGGTTAAGCGTGCATGTGCACACACACATGTAAATGTGTATACCCGAGTAAGGCATGTACTCATGTGTGCATGTAGATATGGGTGAATCCACTGCTTCTAGTCCCCCAAAGAACCCTGACTAATGCATATGCAGCGACTGTGCTAGGACTAGAGGCAGAAATGCTATGAAATTCATTAGGCAAACTGGGCCTGAAGGTATACACTATAATTCCAGTACAGAGAGGGGCTGGAATGCAAGTTTGAGTCCTCCCTGGACAATTTAACAAGACCTTGCCTCAAACGTAAAAGAAAAAGGAAGAACACTGAAAGGATTAGGGGTGTAGATCAGTGGTAGAAAGCCCTTCTCTGCCCAGTACCGCTAACAGAATGACTAAGTAAATAAATAGTGGAGGGGGAGAGATTCGTTAGGCCGAGAAGCCACCCTCTCCGCTCAGCTCCCACGTCCCCTCTGGCCCCAGTGCCCTCCCCTTGCTGTGCATTCCAAAACCTAGAAGAGCATCTGGAAGACAGTACGATGTGTGCTGAACAGACGAGCAAGCGGAGGACAAGTTGTCGTCTTTGTATGCACACGTCCCAGCACACATTTCAGGGAGCCGTAGGGCACAGGGACAAGTGGCGGTGGTTCCAGGAATCAGCACCAGCAGGCAGAGCTGAGAGGCAAGACGTCCTCTGGCTGAGGACGCGAGAGACTGCACAGGGAGGGCGGGGGTTTGGAAGGGCACGGAGGAAGATGCTCTTGGCAGAGCGGCACTTCTGGGGCAGAGGCAGTGCCTGCAGCCGTGGACAGGCACTGTGCCCACCCTTGGAACGCTGACCACATGCCACCCGGGCATAGGGGCACTTCTGCCAGCCTCACCCTCTCCCGTTCTGCACAGGCGGTAGTACATCCTAGGGACTGACAAGCAAATGACCCGTTTCCCCTGTCACCACGGAGGGAAAGTGGCTTCTACATAGGAAATGAGACTGATTCTGAGAAGCACACAGGAAGCGTTGCGGAAGAGAGGTCCCCGCCTCAGGATTCTGGGCTCCTCAGCCCTTGCACGGGGTCCTCCGACCCTAAGACGGATTGCTGGGTCACTGTGCGGCACTCTCCTCCGGGTACCAGTGCAGCGCTGCCAGGAGCCGCGGAGGGCAAGTCCAGCAGGGACTTGTTAGGGGTGCAGCACGGGGAAGAGGTGCCAGGGATCCTGGAGGGGCGGAGGGCAGGAGAAGGCAAGAGGAGAAAACAAGCTGCGTGCGTCACACTTAGACACTGACAGCGGACGAGACTTCGCTCTGCAGCACATGTGGCCCCGAGGACACGGAGCCCCAGCCCAGGGGCCGCTGTGGCCTGCACGCCGCTTCCTCGGGCAGGGCCATCCACACTCTGGAACATGGCCAAGGTATCAGCAGAATCATTTATTTTGCGGCCCCACATTCACCCGAGAGAAATCAAAACGTCAAAGTCCCAGCAGGAGAGCTGGGCTGAGGCCTGGAAGGATCTATGAGCTGCCTCCTGCCTTCCTTGGGGGACCAGTCTCAACTCGCCTTGACTCGGCTTCCTGTCTGTGACGTAGTGGAAAGCTGCCTCCACCTCTGCCTCTGCCATGCCCTTCCACTGTTTCTGGCTGCCTCTGAGCTAAAATAAAACCTTTCCTGCCCTAAATTTGTGGATGTTGGGTATTGAGTGACAGCAAAAAAAAAAAAAAGTGGCTAAGACAATCAGGGTAACAGAATGCAGCAGACATGGGTTAGGATGCTGGTTCTGTCTTGATTAGCACTCTGATCTTGAATAGCACGACTGTCGTCTTTAAACCAGAGGACTCTGGTCTGTCAAACTAGGGGGCGTATGTGCCTGTTCCTGGGTTACTGCCCTAGGGCTACTATGGCAAGAACCATGAAATGGCAGCTTAAATCAAAATCTGGGTATCCCCTCATAGTCCAGAAGTTTGAAATCAAGTGTAAGTAGAATCCCACTTTTTCTGGGGGCTCTGAGGAAAACCAGGTCTTTTGGTTTTAGGGCCACCACCAGGTCTGACTGTCCATTGGTGGCATGTGGCTGTATCGATCACCCCACTCTCATCTCTGCACCTCATGACTGCCTTTCTCTGTGTTCAGATCTGCCTATGTATACGGGTACCAGTCACTGGGTTAGGATTCACACTAATCCAGTATGACTTTCTGTTAATCTGGTTACTGGGCATATAGTCTATTTTCCAAATAAGGTCATATTCATAGGTTCTAGGCGGACATGAGCTTTGGGAAACATGATTGAACTTGGCACATTACCAGACAGGATTTCACTGGGATTAAATGAGACAGCACATATTAGGGTTTAAGGGGATGATTGGCACATTGGTGTAGCAGAAACGAATGAAAACGAAATTGCTCAGTGCCACTTAATAACCTGAGTTTTCCCTTCTCGGTCCATTTCTTATTCCTTTTTCTTATTATCTCGGAGAGGTATTCACTTCCTGAGCTTATGCGTCTCTCTTCAACATTTTTCTTTTTATAATTACAATATAAATCCATGAGATGGTCTATGAGATGGCTGTCCTGACCAGTTCCTGCACTGTGGCTTCACCCCCCCCCCCCCCACACACACACACACTCCCATCCACACTGAGCACTGCAGAAACAGTCACCAGTGGAGATCACCGGCCACTCTTTACCAGTCCAGTATATACATGGCTCCCAATCCCTTTCCAAGTCACGAGAGCTGCTAGCACTGATTATGTATGTACTTTAGTAACACCAGACAAGGGTCATTTGAAGGTCTTCGTATGCGCCACTCCTGGGACAGCCTGCCTCTGGGCAGTGCTCGCAGGTAGGAAAAGAAGAACAGAAAGGCCAGACGGGAATGTGGAGCTCTTTCGAAGGGCTTTATCCCTTCCGCCCTCCTCCAGAGTTAGGGCTCTGTAACCGGCGGACGTCAGCGGCTGTGGGCCAGGCTCTAGAAAGAAGCAGGCAGAGGCTGACGAGGAGCGGCTGGAAAAGCCACAGCTCCCAGAGGGCAGCAGAGAAGCGGCAGAGGCACGAAATCTACACGCGCGGAAACGTGACACTCGCAGTGTAAGGAACCCTGCGCTACCTTCCAGCGACACGCCACAAAGCGCAGCCTAGCAACACGGCTGGAGTGTGACCCTGGCGGGGGGCCCTGGACCCTTCACACTCAGTAGCGCAAGAAGAGAGCTTTTACATAGGAGATGGAGGAGGCTTACTTACACAAATGTATGATCCAGGACTTTAAGCAACTGTCTAAATAACAAGTATTTTCTATTATGACACAATTACTTTACTTTCTCAAGTGCATAAATGTACATTTGACGACTTTAGTAGTTCAAAGTTAAATGAAATAACTGCAATGATTAAATAAAAACCTTTTCCTGGATACAGTCCTTGAAGGAGTGAAACGCATACTAGAGAGGCCTAAAGGCCTCGCGTGAGACAGCCTGACTTTCCCACTGCAAAACAAACAAAACCCCACATTTTCCCTCCAATACACTGAAGCAAATAAACGCGCTTCCAAAGCAAATGAGAGATTCCACATGCATGTGCGGATGGATGGTTAGGTAGATACAGAGAGAGAGAGAGAAAGAGAGAGAAATAGATAGATAGTGTGGGGGTTAAAGGGATTCTATCAACCTGTTGGGATTAGGCACACAGCCAGTGTAGAGCTTGTGGCTGTAGGCCAGCAAATGAGGGGAGGACACCCACCCCGGATGTGGGAGGAATCAGAATAAAAAAGGAAAGAGGAAGAAAGATTATTTCACCTTCTGTTTCTGGGAGAACTCCTGCTTTGCTACTGTCTACTGACACCAACTTGCTCCACATCGACACGCTCCACTCTGCAGATCTGCACATCTTTATAACAGATTAGCTCCAGTCTCAACTTGCACCTGTCCACCCAGCGCCAATTTTCAGTCTCCAGTCTTCGCCATCGTTCTTCCAACAACCAAGATCCAACAGCAGCCTCTCACCAGCTGTCCTGCAGTCCCGGGTTGGTGTTCTACCTTGCAGCTGAGCAGCCATCAGACCCTCCAGCTCTTGCACATGCACGCTGCCATCTTGGACTCTCTTTGTCCTTGGACGTGTAAGCCCTCCAAATAAATTCCTTTTTCTTAGAATTTCTGTCAATTCTGCCTTTTGTAGAACCCAAACTAGTACATATAGGTATCATATATATATATATAAATAGAGAGAGAGAGAGAGAGAGAGAGAGAGAGAGAGAGAGAGAGAGAGAGAGAGATAAGCACATCGTACGTAGAGAGCTACACCACCGTTTCATACTTTGGCCCAAGGGTTCGGTGGATACACCTTCACTGGGTTAAATATTTCCTTCTCCCCCAATTTCATCTGTCGAAGGCCTAACTGCAACGCAATGCTATTCGACGGTGGAGACTTTGCAGGTAAACAGATTCAAATGAAGGTAGAAGATGCTTTCCCATGTTGGGATGGGTGCCCTCCAAGAAAAGCAAGAGAGTCTAGAACATTCTCCTTGCCTCATGAACACCCAGCAAAGGACAAACATCCTCATGCCAAGCACTTGCTCCTCACTTTCCAAATTCCCAGGCTCCAGAACTGGGAAAAACAAATGATTTTGAGATTTCCTTGTATTTATACAACTGGACTAGAAGTTTCTGAAGGCAGCATCCATCCCGGCTGTCCTCTCAGTCTCTGACCACCAGTGGGACAGCACAACTTTGCTCCCAATACAAATGGTTAAAAAGATTAATTCAGATTGTATGATGAGAGCATTTTCCTAAGATGCTACAAAGTTTTGAAAAAAACCATTCTGATATATACAACAACTCCCTTTGGGTTCTTAGGTCTATTATTTTATTGTTCTTATAGTTTTAACCTTAACTCTGACATATCTTGCACTATCTGTAGATACCTTACACAAGGAATTTGATAACTTCGATAACAGTGCATGTGTAGTTTTGTGTTTTATTACTTTTTAATTAATACAGAGCATAAGCATAAAGACCTATTTCTAGTTCAGGTTTTCCATGGGTGAGGGAGGCTGGACATTCTACCCTGTGAGTGGTAGGAAGTGGATTGAACCCAGTGGTCACCTTCCCTCCCTCAGTGAGCTCACAGACTCAGGTGGTTGTACCATGAACAGCTACTTGTGAGGAAAGAATCCTAAGATAGGAGTGGGAGCCTGCAGACACTTTTCCCAGAGTATGTGCCACAGGAGCTGAGGCTCAGTTCATTCAAGTGCAAAGGGCGTTGAATTAGGTGACATCCTAGGTACTTTCCATGGATTCCTTACTCCTGTGTGCACTGCCTTTTCTATATCAATATTAAAACCTGTTAAAGGGTCCTGATTCAACTAACAAACCCTCACAAAGCTATGAAAAGAACTTTCAGCAAGAATACAACCCTATAGAATGCGGTCAGGATTTCCAGAGTCACACTCCTTATGGGAAAGCCTTTGAAATACTTGCTACTGAATTCATGACTTTTCCAGGTTGAAAAATGTAAATGAAACAGAGAGAGCTCTGGCACTAAATAAGCTATCAAAAATTGGTTTCCAAGCTTTTGGGTTGCAAATTGGGGCTAATGTCTTGTGACTTATGCGTATGTTAGATGAATTGAGCTGCTGATTTTACAGCCAATCATAATACAGTTATTTCTATTTGTTTCCTTAAAGCCATCTGCATTTATTCCCAGAGCTGAAACACTTCACTCATGTGAGAACTAGGGAAAGTGTATTTTCAAAGAAAAATAGAAAAGATTCACACACAAGAACATAAAGTTTCACACATGAACTCAGAAAGACTCACATGCAAGAATCCATAAACTGCAAGAGCCTAGTCTTCTGAAGATAACGTGGGGCATGCTCAGGAGAGTCTGGTGACTGCCAACATTAAGGGACAAGTGGAGCCAAAGCAATTTTGAACAGAAGAACAATGCTGGAGACATCACAATACAAAATTTCAAGCTATGCTACAGAGTAACCAAAACGTCATGGTTCTGCTCCAAAAGTAGCATGCAGACCAATGGAATGGAACTGACAGTGCAGAAGTAAACCTATACATCTACAGCCAGCTGAGCTCAATAAGGCCACAAAAAAACAGAAGGAGGAAGGACAGTCTCTCGAATAAATGCTGCTGGGAACACCAGACACCCACACACAGAAGACAAAAGCTCAGTTCTCACCTCTCACTTTGTACAAAAATCTACTCAAAGTGAATTCAAAGATCTAAATGTAAACCTGAAACCATGAAATTGGTAGATGTATGGAGGGAAGAACTTACAAGACATCGGTATAGGCAATGGATTTTGTGATAATTTGACTTTCATGTCTAGGATATTGAGGGAAATGACTTTATTACTGTATGTATCCAAGTATGAGCTAAAAATTAATGGCTCTTACAGTTAGAATCTCAATCACAGGAAACCATTTCAGGACGAAGTCTGAATGGGTATTTGAAAGAAAATCACTTACTTTTCATATAGGCAACACTTCACAAGCAACATACAAGTGCTGGCGACATTTTACACTCTTTCCAACTTTAGCAGGAAACCCGAGATTTTTAACGTTGTTCTCTGGAAAGAGACCTTTTTTTTTCTCAAGCTTTTCAGACAATTAAAAGCTAGCAGCCTCCAATATCTATAATATTTACAGGGTATTTGTATCTCCCGCGTGCTCACCACACACAGTGACCAGAGGTGGATCATGAGAAGCCCCGTGGGCAGCGGCCCCTGCCTCGTACCTTCCTTGTCGTTGCGGTGGATGATGGCGTCCTGCACCATGTCGCCCAGCTGAAAGTGCACCTTCTGGCTCTTGCCACTCTTCAGCCTCCTCAGGTGACCTTCCTGCTTCCGGAGAGCCCTCTCCCGGTCATAGTAGGCCTTGATCTGCTCAGAGCGCATGCGCTTCACCAGGCGCTGCCGCTGGCCCAGTGGGAGGGACTCCAGCAAGCACTGGTCAATTTCCATCTCATGGGACCGGAACACCTTACATAGCTGGAAGCAACCTGAAACAGAGGGATCAGGGGAGTCACGAGATTGACCGTGACAGCGGCGTAGCGGCACGAACTACGTGGCATACTGGATTTCTTAATATGCAAAGCAGAGGGCATCACTTCAACCACATATCTGGGTGCTCCAAAAATGTATACAAAGGCAGCTTTACAGGTGGGAAAGGGGAAGCTGATGTCTTGGTTCATGGCAGTAGCTGGTGTGATGCACTCCTATAGTCCCAGCACTCTGGGAGGCTGAAACAGAAAAATCACAAATTCCATCCTAGCTTGGGCAACTTAACAACTTAGTGGGAACGTCTTTAAATAAAATCTAAAAGGCTGTGAATGTAATTCAGTGTAAAGGTCTTGGGTTCAATCCTGAGTACTGAAATAAAAAAATTCATGATAATAGAAAGAAGAGTTAGATTTAGATAGGCAGTTTTGCTCAAAACAATTGCTAACAACCCAACCTTTCCCATCTCTATAAGTCCAAGCTGAAAGCTTATGTATTTGGCCATCAGATTACACTTTAATTTCTGAATAATGCTAACTAAATTTTACACATTACATTTTTGAGGAAAGTCATTCCAAGTCTTTCAAATGTCCTGTTAAAACTGGCTTTGCATAGCATGATGATTTTGCCAACTTAATATAATAGAATGCATACATGCTATCAATTATCAGTGCAATACATTGGTTACTTCCCACCAGTTTATTACTGAGCCCCTCATGACTTATGATACTTATTTGTAAGAGTCCTAACGATGGCTAGATATAAATACTGAAGAATGGTAGATGGAACAGAGACCTTTTTAGCTGCTCAATATCATGAGTAACATTGTGGCCGATGTGGTCTTTTTTCTAAAAATACACCAATTAATAAATTGAATTCTTCAACTCTGGAATTAAAAATATTCACTTTATTTTAAGGTATTATTTCCCATACCACCTCCAAAACACCTGTAATAAAATTGTATAACACATATTATGGCTAGTTTAAATTGTTAATTTGGACAGAAAATTAATAATACTTAAAGTTATAGAATCTGACTCACAAATAAAGATTCAGAGAACCATTTGTATTTTTTTTCCACAAAATATTCACCACACAAGTACTAGGCAATTTGAAGTAACTACACATGCACACTGTGGGGGTGGCTATGTACACTCTCTGAGAATGTCACTTAGAACAGGTGCCCCGTTCCTTGGAATAGACAGATCACGACGATCCTACCTCCAGAGCTGACTCTCTTGGCACCTTTAAATCCTTATTCTCACAAAGACCTAGCACATCTACCTGCCTGTCCCTGCTAGCAAGTAAAGAAAATGGGATTGGAAGCAGCTATCCAAAACCAAAGAGGTGGTTTTGCAAGTCAAAACTGCTTTGGACAGCCTCAAAAATCAACCAGATGAAACCCACGAATGCCTACGCTAGGCACATCATACGCAGTTGTTTTTACGCACGAAGGAAGGAAGAAGACAGAGCGCAGTGTCAGGGATTTCTGTTTTGTTACTTATTGGTGCTTGACAAAAGCTAAGCATTTTACAATCACGTTCTCCTAAGACTCCTCAAAAGCAGTGGTAAAGTGCTCTTGGCACACGGACTAGCGGCACAGGGACTGTCTCCTCTCCAGTGACCTCAGTGCAAACACACAACACTGGTCTTGAAGTCGCGACAGATTTTGCTGTGGAGTGTGTTGGTCCGACATAAGTCATAATAGCTACCACTAGCAGATTATCTGCACAGGTTCATTAACACCAGGCAGGAAATGTTTTCTGCTCTCAGATGTGCACAGCATCTGAATTATTCCCTCTGATGCTCCTGACGCTTCAGCTCCCATGACTGCTGTGGCTTGTCATTAGGTGCCCAGGGGACCAGCAGGGCCACCAGAAACCTAAAGAAATAAAACAGTGACTCCAAGCGTCATGTGCTGGTTAGCATGCTGGCGGCAGCACAGGATAATGTCACAAACACAGCAGTCCTCCCGCGCTCAGTGCCTACGAAGGGTCTCCAGGAAGAAGTGTCAATTAACTTTTGAGAACTGTACAGCGACAACTTATGATTCATTGAGTAATCTTTCACACACTGACAGAACAAAAGAGCACCAAAGCTTGTTCTTAAATTAATATCCTTATATCTTCTGTGATTTGGAAGAATCACAGGCCATGGTTGATAAATTTCAAATTCATACATATGTAAGACACTGATTTCAACATATGTTCTTGACTCTAAATAGTCTGTATGCTCTGACTCTAAAATGGCCTATAAACCATTCCTGAAAAATCTAAAAATGTACCTATAGATTGTTATAATCTAGAAGTATATTGGGCATTTTGAACTTCCCTTTGCTTAACTGCAACAGCATCGGCTTGGCTGTATATGCGTGGGCCCGTTAATCAGCAAGACAACATGCTGAAAATAACACTTGGTGGAAACAGAAGTCTGAAGTCTCCTACTCCATGCCTGTGGAATATTGTAACCAGGACACCAAGAATGACAGTAACTAACACCTGCTGTGACACCGATGGGCAGGTCCCATGCTCCTGCCACAGTGCATTTCCAGAGTGTAGGCAGTCCTTTCTGACTGCCCAGCAACAGATTTACCAGGTGCCACCAGGCCAGTGACTAGCCCAGGGCTCTCCCCTGATGGAAACTGCCTTCACTTCATGCCAAAACATGTGTGAACTAAGAGAACTTTGTCATCATGCAAGACCCCGTTCTCAGCACAATACACAGGCTAACAAGTATGGCAAGGACATAGAGAGCAAGCCAGTGCTTTTGTTTATTACTGTGGCAGAGAGCGGCTGGTTCTCCAAAAAGCAATGCTTCCTCCCCTCAGGCACATACGCAGAGGCCATTTACAGATCCCCAGGCCCGGCTCACCCACGATGTCCACATCCACTTGCTATGCTCTTGCCCTGGGTTCTAGAGGGATGCCCGTGGGCACAGTGCCTGCAGAAGCTGTATATCAGCTACAACTACTTCTGCACAGATCTGTGGATCCTGTGTCACTGCACAGGGGAGTTCCAGCCCCTAGTGAGTCTTTTTCTGAGCAAGAAGTCGTGTTTGTCACCAATATTTTGGGGATTCTAATTGTTATAATAGCTAACATCTTAACCATGAGGTGGTTTTGAAAAGTTTTGTTTTTCTTTTATGAAATGTTAAATGGTGGTCAAGGGAAACTTAAAATTTTGGATAACTCTTGTTACCATTACTATCTACCCCCCGGTATTCTTGACCAACTCTGACGTTGGCCATGGAGTTTGGATTTGCAGTATTTGCTCATTTCCACGGAGTACATATTTCTGGCAAGGCTGCACCGTGCTCCGAGCATGACATCACAAGAGCAGCAGGCAGGAAAAGACGCACGAACCAGCCCCTCGGTGCTACAGCTGCTGGCTTCGGGGTGTCACTGTCCACATCACAGCGTGGGCAGGTTCTGTTGCACGTGCACTAGAAACGATACACACTCGGGACAGAGGGACACATACTGGAGGCAGGCATGATCACAATCCTCTTCCTAGTGTGAGTTTCCAGCCGAAAAGACCCTGCTCAACAAATGTGCATCCCTTATGACCAAGATTGAGAGTTAGGAAACACAAAAAGGAGAAAATAAGGGTGTGTTTTCAAAAATAAATGTACAAAACATGGGAGGAAAAAGTTTTCCTGAACTGTGGCGTGAAGAGTCCTGTGCACTGTGCTGTGATCTTAGGACACTGTATTATAGGAAATCAGCAATATGAAGAATAAAGTTAAGGGGGAAAGAACTCAACAACTGAGCACCTGAAATTATCCTACTGAGCAATTACGACAAAAGCTGTCATCTCGCCTGGAACGTCAACTTCCACGTGGCCACAGAGCACCCGCATCAGAAGTTTGTGTACACACACTCTGATTTCTGCCTTGAAGAGGCAAAGCATTGCTCAGGGTGCAGACAGTTTGATCTAAAGGACATTTATAAAAACATCATCCTGGTATTGAGTAAATAACTTTTTCTTTCAAGAATTCACGGGTGGTACAGAAAACCGACCAGGTCCTGGACCACAGAGTAAAGTAAATCTCAATGCTGCAGACAGACAGGAATCGCATGGCGTTTTCTAAACAATAGCAAGAATGAGACACTGACAAGAGAATGGGACCTCTTCTCCTAATAGGGTCAGAAACTCACAAACTGGTTCTAAACAAAGCACAGTTCAAGGTGGAACACTTCATAGAATTTATTACTTTCGGCCCACCCACTCATCAAACAAAAATCACACTAAAATTTTGTAGATGAAACTAAGGTAGCTCACAGAATTATACAGCCTCAAAAGTGTAGCAGAAAACAGTTTCAAAAATCAACGTGCAGTATATCTGAGTCATGAAGTTAGACAAGAACAATAAGGAAGCCCCCCCCCCCCGCCCCCAACGCAAAATAAATATGGAATCAAGACAGAAGTTACAAACTAGAAGAAATGAGACCAAGAAAGAGCAAAGATGAAGTTCAGGGAGGCTGAGGCAGGAAGGTTACAGATCCGAGCCCGGCCTGCACAGCATAGCAACTTGGCAAGGCCCTGCTCAAGATAAAACATACGAAAGGGCTAGAGATGCAGCCTGCTAGGTAGCCTCTGGGCTTAATCCTCAGGACCACACGTACAAAAAAGGACATGAGAAATGGACACTATCCAGAAAAAAGAAATTTTCAAAAAGTGACTCATGAAGTATAAAATGAATAGCTTTATAATCACTCTATAGATTACACCAGTTAAAAAAAAAGGTTTACTGAAAAACGTAATTGGAAAAAACATAACTCAAATGACTTTATCAGTATTTAAGGAACAGAAAACCTGCATTACAAAAGACATGATAATTAGCTGAACTCGTTTTCTGAAGCTAGCAAAGCTTGGTGCGAAAGCCAAATGAACAGGTGACAAGCGTGCAGAGTTGCAGGTCAGCTTCCTCAGAAAGGGGCCACGCACAGCCACGTGCCTGCGCGCAGGCAAGTGAGGCGAGGGGCGTCGGGAGGATGGAAGGACCGCTCACCGCGACGCACCTACCAGTGTAAGCTGCCGCCTTCCATCTGTAAAAAGAAGCCCTCTGTCGCTGCTCCCACCCACCTGGGAACAGAGCTCCTAGGATAAAGAAGAAGAAGGAAAGGAGTAGGAGATATAAAATGTGTATAGAAGGAGGAGGAAATCAGTCACTGTGAACACTTCTCCACACAGAAAGACCAGAGTGCCCTGCAGATCAGCTCGTAGGACTGAGTAGAAGCATACGCACTCCACACGGTGTACACAGTGGAGAGAAGCACACAGCGCACCACCTCCCCGACACACTGGAAAATGTAAAAAGATTCCAAAGAATCACTGAGTGAAACGGTGGATAGGCGGTATTACTGCCGAAAAGCAAAGTGGAAATGACGAGCAAAGTTCAAAAATACATCTGACATACCACGATATGTCTATAAACCTTAAAAGCTTCTTGAAATATGTTGCAAGTAAAAATGAAGACAAAGTAAGCTACAAGCAAGAAAAGTTTTGATGGAGTGAAAATCCTTTAACACTCACTCCCTTATTTTTGGAGAAAACACATCAACACTGCCACCTGTCTGCTCTCGACCTTCCACTGTGGCATCGGTAAGAGAGGAGACCCTGACTATAGATCCGTGGAAGAAAACAGGGAGAGTAAGCAGAGAGACACAAATCCCACACTGGTCCTGCCATCGGATTAGTGGCAAAGGTGTCAGAAAAGGTCATCGAGGGGGAATGGTCTTCTAAATCAGCGGGGCTTGCGTGGCAACACACCCTAGGGGAGCACAGGCAAGCCTCGGGCCTGGCACAACAGTTACTCAAAATGCGTCACGGATTTCTGTTCAAAGCATAAAGCTGTAACACCTCTACAAAGACAGCATTAAGAGTCTTTGGGATAGACATAGACCAAGAAATGATCGATAAGGAAAATAACTGATAAATTGGACTTCACCAAAAATAAGAACTTTAAAATTTGGGGGCTGGGGATGGAACTCAGATAAGAAAAACCTAAAATCTTCTTCTGTGCCACAAACCCCATTAAGAAGATAAGGACCAAATGTACAGAACGGGGAAAAAATGCTTGCGAACCGTGTATCTGACAAGAGAATTGCATGCAGGACAGGTGAAAAGTCACCAGTACAAAACAATCCAATCAGAAAACGCGAAGCCCAGGAAAAGGCATTTACTAGGACAGAAGGGTGACAAGTGAACGCGAGAAAGACGCTGAGCCCGCAGGCCACCGCGGAAGGGCACGATGTAGGTCCATCGCTGTACACGGGCAGGAGCCAAACCTGGAAAAGAATTACCGCAGGACCTAATGCCAACCAGGAGGTACAGAGGATGAAACTCTCTTGTGTTGCCGATGCAGGTGAAAATACGAAATACTACTGCCAGAAAACAGTTGGGCAGTTTTTCAACAATGACTTTATCAGGTAGTAACATTTTCAGAAGAATTAGGCAACTCATGAAGGCCACTCAGGAAGTTTGGGCCTCACCATTCTTGGAGGCTGACATGACCTCGCTCCCTCCTCAGGTGGGCACATGGGAGGACTCTGTCTTGGGACTGCCAGCTGACACTGCCCGCTGAGCAACAAGGGGACAGGAGGCAAGAGCACCAGGCTAGCAGTCACATTGCCTGTTCCCACTTACTTTTTGTAATTTTTAACTAGATCTTGGTGGCCATGTTTCGATCCTCCATGAATGCATCTTGAAAAGCTGAGAGAAGGAATGAATTTTGGGGAAAAGGGTCAATGTATCCTTGGCATGGCTGGGAATACATAGTGACTGCTCTATTTCTTTTCAAAAGAAAAGCGAATCATCACAATGAACTAAAAATAGTATGCTTTACCTGTTAAAGGAAAGAATGCATACTTCAGAACCTAACAAACAAGAACATATATTTATGGGCAGGTAGAAGGATGAATTGCATCTGCAACACATCAGCCTGCATTTGCAATTTAGGGGAGGCACCTTCAGGGATCCAGGTGCTCGGTATGTGGAGAAGCTGTTGGCGCTCTGGCCACACCCTTCTCCTGGCACCCAGCCCCCTCCCCGCCGCAGCCCAATACCCAGATGTGCAGGTGTGAGTGGCCTGGGTTGAGAAGAAGGCCCCACCCCAATCTCATAATCCAAAGTCACTGAGAAACCTATTTGGGGTTACAAAGATGTGTTTCTTGACTCAAGGGCGGACTGCTGCATGGTAACTTGCGCCCCAGGCAGGACAGAGTTCCCCGAGAGGACACGTCTGTTGCGCCCTTTCTGCTCTGCGCCTGCCTTATCTTCCCTCACTCCCTCACGGGTTTCCTCTAAGAAGCAGCTCTGGAAGATCCGTGCACCTGAATATTCCTCAGACTTTGCTTCTAAGGGACACGACCTAAGACACATAATACAACAGAAAGTTAGATGTGCATCCTCTTCTGCTTCCTGTTATTTTCATAATTTTCCCTAATGGGATGATTTCTTCATAGATGTACAAGTGATAGATACAGGCTGATCATATTACATGATGTGAATTCTTAAAAACAGGAAAATAATAAAGGCACAAGGAACAGTAAGATGTGCATGCAAAAGAACAAAGTGACCCGAGTTTGCATCACATAGCCGTGACTCCACGTCCACTAAAGGCCTAAGCGGAAGACCTAGGACTGACTGTCAATTTCCTGGAGGAAAAATCAGAATGATCTTTATGATGCTGGACTTAATAGCTTCTTTGATATGACACTAAAAACACATGCTGCAAAAGCAGAAATGGGCAAATGGATGTCATGAAATTTAAAAACCTTTGAGCACCGAGGGACACAATTAACTCAGTGAAAGGCTGTCTGTGACTAGGGAGAAAGTATGCAGGAGTCATATATTTGGTAAGAGGTTAACAGGAAGAATATATATTTAAAAACCTTCCTATCACTCAACCACAAAAATCAAATAAGCCGATTAATAACTCATGAAAAACTTCACAGACATTACTTCAAAAAATGATATGCAAATGGCCAATATGGGTAAAGACTCAGAAACTGTAAAAGAAATTCATATCGAAACACACACTGTTGACAGAACTGCAACCACCACGTGAAATGTCATGGGCCCTTAAAAATAGATCCAGTCCTGGTGGGGCAGATGCGGAATCCCAGGGCTCCTGGGAGGCCGAGAGGATTTAAGTTGAAGGCCAGCCTGCAAGGTCTCATGGACACCCATGTTCACGGTAGCACTGCTGACGGAATCCCAAAGGTGGCAGCAACCCATGTATCCACAGGTGAATGGATAAACACAGAACGGAGCATGCATATGATAGATAGTACTGTGTGCAGCTGCACAGAGAAGTCCTGTCACCTGCTGTAACTTGGGTGAAACGTGGAGACAGTAAGGGCGATAAACCTGCCACATGAAGATGAATGCAGCAGAAATTCAGTTATAAACTAGGCAAACTCAGTTCAGTGGCAGTGCCCAGCAACTAGGGGGAAGAAGGAGACCGTAGATTTGTGAGAGGAAAATGTTCCAGAGATCCATTGTATAAAAATGGGAACACACTTACTACTCCGCAACTGTAAGACGGCACATGGTTAGGATGATTAAATTTTATTTTTTACTGCAATAAAAGTATCACAAGCTGTGAAGGGCTGCATCACAGGGATTTTAAAAACACATAGGCAAAGAGGGGCATGGTGGCACATTCTGGAAATCCTAGCACACTGGGAAACTGAGGCAGGAAGATCACAAGATCAAGCCCACCCTGTGCAATTTAGGTACTTAGTGACTTAGCTTGATGTACAACAATATATATTACACTATTCAGTTAATAAAAAGAGACGGGACCATAGCTCAGTGTGAAAACTCTGAGTTCATCCCTCGTATTAAAGAAAGAAAGAGAAAAGGAAAGGAAGGGAAAGGAAAGGAAAGGAAGACAAACACGGTTTGAGTATTCCAGGAAAAATGGTAGCAGCAATCTTGTCACTTTGCCCACTTCTGAGAGCACAGAAGATAACTGTCTGGGCAGAAAATTAGCTTGCACACATGTACGTGCACACACATGCGCGCACACACACGCTCATACACACACCACCACTATCGCACACTGGTACTCGCATACCGAACAACTCTTCCGTGAGGACTTTTATTCTGGGAACCCATGGTTACATGATCATAACACGCCTCGGGGACTTTTTGAAACTACACACACAATGCAATGCCGATGAAACAAAGGGGCAACGGGCACGTTCCAAGCCAGGAGTGTAATTAGTTTCAACCTTCTCCTCCAGAGCTTTTAAATCCTTCTTATGCGCCGAAGTCTTCCAAAAATGCCAGGTTTCAATGTCCTTGTAACCGACCTGGGGGACCACCTCCCTCTTTCAGAACAAAAACAGTAGAATGAAATTGCATTGGGGCAAGATTTAGACATCAGGGCCCCAAACAATCGACGGTTTCAGGCTGCGATGCTTGTCTCATATAATTCTACTCTGAAAATTTCCCCTGAAAGTTGCAAGAGTCAACTTCAAGTTTTAAATCAGATTAGAGAGTTTAACTTCTCTCGGGGAAATGAACCGTCTTTTCTCCCTTCGCTCTTTCGCAGCCACCTCTCAATGTTCGGGCGCATGCATGCTCCTTAGGGACCCATCCCACCGCTCGGCATGTTTTTCTAGTAAAGTAACATGATCTGCACTTTCTTTCATTTAAAATGAAAATAAGGCGATGGTGTCATGTGTATTATTGTACATCAATTCACTTCGCCTGCATTTCATATTTCTCTTGTAACATTTCCTCACTAACACGTTATCTGATTTTGATAAACAGTTATTCGCTGGCGACCGATGCACCGTCACCACTGCCTTCAGGTTCCACCGCTGGGTAACAACAGCTGCTCTTTCTCACGCCCAAATTGCTCTTTCTTAGAGAACTATTGTCACCTTGTATTTTTCTTCAGTGTTAGTATGTTTGTTGGGAAGTGTCCAAAAAATCCTCATGAAAAGTTCAGCCAAAGCAAAATACTTGCAATTATTAGCGAGCAGAACACTGCTCTGAACATTTCATACTTTTATAGAAAGTATATCGAATCACAAAAATGCATTTTAATATATCTCAATATTTTAATGCATTTCACATTTCTATACATTGACAGTCATGTTTTTAATTAATAAAATTTTCTCATTAAAAGGAGTGAAGACTCATCCAGATATGATGTTCCTGCTTTGCTACCCACATGGACCAAGTGTCTACTCAAGCTGTGGTTGACTGAGGGCTCCAAGCTCCAGGGCTCTGTCCGGCCTCTGATGGCTCCAAGACGGTACCTACGTGCGAGCACCTGGGACCACCATGTGCCTGCTGCCCCCAGTGACTGGCTCCACACAGGAAGCTCTTGGACACGCTGAGTCCTGTCACAACAGGGTGAAAGCAACAGGGCACAAGTCCAGTGCTGGCCTGAAGAACACACGCTTTCCACCATCAACTCCTCTGCAAATCCCTTCATTTCCATTCAAAGGTTCACACTACTCAAAGTTCATGGTTCCAAGCAGAAGTTTTAAGAAGTATTTCATCTAATTCCTGAGTCTTGAAAAATATTATTTGAAATGTATTCATTCATTCATTTGTTTATTTATGTATTGCAGTACTAGGAATTAAACCCAGGACTTGCACATTGAGCTATATTCCCCAGCCCATTTTTAAAGACAGGTTCTCACTAAATTGCTAAGTTGGCCAGTCTGGGCCTAAACTTGTGATCTTCTTGCCAGCCTCCAAAGTTGATGAAATTGTAGGCATGTGCTACTATGTCCAATTGTGAAACTTTTTATTTATGATATTATTTTGGGGGCTGGAGGTATGGCTCAGCAGTTAAAGCACTTGCCTTGCAAGTTCTAAGTCAAATGCTAAGTATCTAAATTCAATTCCCCAGCACCACATAAGTTGGGCGAGGTGGCGCACGCCTGTAATCCCAGCACTCGGGAGGCTTAGACAGGAGGACTGCCGTGAGTCCATGGCCAGCCTGGGATCTGAAGTGAATTCAGGACCAGCCTGGACCACAGAGCTGCCAGCTTTGAGGAGAAGAGGTATAACGTGGCTCATGGTTTCAGAGGTTCCAGTCCACAGGTAGCTGGTTCCAGGGCGGCAGCATCATGGTAGAAGGGAGTGATGGAAGAAAGCTGCCCGACTCACGGCATTCAAGAGCCAGAGAGGTTGGGACCAGAGACCACACAGAGTCCTCAAGCCACAGGCCCGTGACCCACCTGGAAGCATTCTTTAGTAAACCCCAGGCATCTCTCAAGCCAATCAAATTGACAATCAAGAACAATGCCTACAGGATTGTTTGCAGAAGCTCTGCTTATATCAGACAACATGTGCAAAAGCTCGCAACGCCTCTCACTCGGTGGACAGCTCAGCACATCGTGGCACCATGATATACTGGTGATGCTTCTGTCTTGGAGCCAGCGGCCTGTGGACTCAGTAAGCCAAGAGAGGACGTGCTGCAGAGAGATCCTGGGTGGATCCTAAGGGCATGATGCCGGGTGAGGAAGCCAATCTCAAAAGAATCAGTCTTCTGGGAAAAGCAAAGACCCTGGGACACAGCGAGACTCATGGCTGAAGAGGCTGGAGATGACGGAGGAGACTGACAGCAGGGCCATGGGAAACCTGGAGCGAGAAGGCTCCTCATCATGAGTGTGGGGCACTCACATGCCGGTGTGTGCTGATTGGTCTGTATTAACCTACCTACCTGAGAAAGTTCTGCGTGCAGATTACACCACAGTAAATTTGACTTAACAGAACACACGATAATGGAAGATAGCTCAATTTAGAGCTGGACATTCATACTGCTGGAAGACTCGATGTTGAACTAGATGTACAGAATACGTAGGCATATTCCCTAGCTTATCATCACAGCGAACCGTGTTAGGGATAAAGGTACTTTTCGTAAACAAAGTAAATTCTGTTTAAAAAGATGCAAGTGTCTCAAGATCAGATACTGGGCGCTGCCACTTGGTGCAAGCCAGGAATCAAGACACAAGAAGCACTAGTGCTGTTGGGAGGCTGGTGAAACGGGAAACGAGCCATGACTCTGTCCTGGTGGTCTCGCAGGGGTACTGCACCCCTCTGGTTTCAAGAGCTTCAAGGCAATCACAGGCCTGTAATCCCATAGTCCTTAGGAGGCTACAGCAGGAGAAGCGTAACTTTGAGCTTATGTCCTGCAATGGTGGGGCAGAGGGGAAAAAAGCCACCATCGCTCCCACTGGCTATGTCTACTAAGCAGTTCACCCCTGCAAAGATCACCAAGACGTTCTGCCCAGTTCCCATTCTCCCTCACCTGTGTCGGGTGTGGCTCCAGCATTTACCTCAAGGCAAGACAGTCTTAACCTTGCCCTCCAACTTTGCCATGGGATATCACACTTATACCCTGATTTTCCTATCACTCCAATATAGTGGTGATAGCTGTCGGAAACTATCCCAGCATTCCGTCTTCAGTTGTGGCATTTCAATTTACGAAACCAACCAGACCTGCTTCAGCCTCCAACAATGTGTTTGTGTCCAATCAAATAAATTCTAGCAGCGGGCTGTGCCTTTTCCTTCTAAATGGGAAACGGATTGAACTGAGCATAGCTTACGCTGATTTTTGCAATTTTGATTTTGTATCTGACTTTTGGTGATGTGCCTTGGGGAACACCCAGTGACGTGCTGAGAGAAAAGGACGAGATTCTGCACGACTGAAGAACAGACCCGGTGAGGCCCACGGGAGCTCCTGAGTGCCTGAAGAAGCAGCCTCGCGCCCGTCCTCCCAGCTGAGCCAATGCGTAGTGTTGTTCAGAGTGGAGAATCCTATGCTAGGGATGCAGGAAACATTTGGCCTTTGGACGGCTTTTCTTTTCTCAATGACATTCCACAGCAATGATTTCCATACTCTTAACACAGGAGACACCCCACGGCGCCTCTGCCATGCACTTCCTGTCCGTGGCAGGCTCGAGCTGGGGCAGTCTGCCCTCCGTGCTGAGAGCGCAGTGAGGAAGGGCGGCCGATCGACCCCACACAGCTGCTCATCACTTTGTGTCCATCTCTCCTGCCACTCCTCCTTTCTACGTAATAAACCGTCCAGGCCTCTCACTCCAGCTCAGGCCCCACTACGTGGTTCTACTATTTCTAGCTCCCCGCCCATGAATGGACTACGACCTTCTGAAACTGAGCTCAAGTATCTTTCCTCACTACGGTTGTGGATGTCGAATATTCTTTTCCATCAACGAGAAAATAACTAAGATATTAATTACAGATACAAACATCATATAAAGTAAGTATTAGTTGGGGCCACCATACTATACATGGAAATTGATTTAGTCAGTGGACTATAGTGACTACATATCTACACATTTTAACCTGACGCAGTCTTAAAATTCAAATTTCTGAGTACATGTCTTTTAAACCCTAACTTGGAATTTATTCTGCTTTTAAACTAGTTGAATTTATATTAATATCGAAAGGTAAATATTTGACATCTAAAAAATGAGAATTCTCATCAGGGAGGATTTGCCTTTCATATTATCAAAGCTCACTGTGAAGCCACCGTAACCAAAACAGTCCACCCTAAACTGAAGAAACAGGTTGACGTAACTCAGCAGAAATTTGATGTCAGCGCACTCAGACCGACGGAGGCAGACCTCAGCACAGTGAGGAGCAGGAGGCAAGAAGGGCCCTCGGCTCACACCACGCACACACCCTGAATCTCACAAAGGGAGAAACGTAAAGTAAGAATGTTTACGATAAGGTGGAGGTTTGCCATTTGGCATTAGGAAACTGGACCACACAACGTAGCAATGAAGCCACATTTCATTAAAAAAAAAAAAAAAGGAGACACAAGATTTCTGTAGTCAAAAAATCGCCTGCCAATAAACACCCAGAACAAAGAAAAAAGACTAAGACAGAGGCTATTTTCAGCAAATAGGCAGCTAGAGAAACTTCCGTACATCCTTATGCGGAAAATAGCATAAAACTGATAAAAGGGTAAGATATGCCATGAAAACAGAGAGAGGAAATAAGAAATAGGATTCTAAAAATGAGGAGGGTTGGGAAGAAATCCTTGCTATAAATAAAACAAACTCCTGGACCTCAGAATAAGGTCAGAATAAGCTGGATTCCAGCTGCGGATTGGGCATCACTGAAAGAGAGAGGTGCCTTTCCCGGTTGGCGAGACACAGTGGTACACGCTCCCAAAGTTTACAGGGAGCTGGAACACTGTGGCTTTCCAGAGCCAGATGTCTAAATGAGGATACATTAGAATGTTACTTACCAGTGTCCGCGAGACCTACAAGACGCATGCCAATTCACTATTGCTGCTCTGAGGAGTCAGCACCCTGACAATATCAGCCAAAACACTTAACTGTAACATTTTAAAGGCTATCAGAAAAGAATTTAATAAATGAAGAATTATTAAAAATGTAGTATTTCACATGCTGAGAAATATTAGCTAGATATCAAATGACATAAAGGATAATACGCACACAGTCAGGAAAGACGCTTGTGTTGTTAGGGAGAGAAGACACAGGCATAAAGGGGACACCTGCATTAAAGACCTGTGTTTGGGGAAAGCAGGTGACGTTTTGGGCCATGACATGGATGAGGTCCACAAGGATTTTAAGTCCTGAGAAGAAGCCAACGGCTGAGGCAAAGAGAGTGTCATCAGCAAAGCTGGGCAAGACCCCAAGAGGTGAAGAAGGAGGCAGGAACCGTGGCACGAGACAGCTAGCGTGAGGAGAGTCCAAGGGAAGCGCACACTGCCCCGCACAGGTGGTCACGCTAAAAAGGTCGAGAGAGTTGGAGGGCGGCAGTAGCAAGGACCCACGGGCAGGGGAAAAGGGGGGACTTGGCACAGCAGGAGTCTCTCCAGCCACGAGCACGGAATCAGAGACGTGGCAGGAGTGGGAGGAGGGTGCGAGCCAGGAGGACGCCCGATCATGTGTGGACACATGGAAAAGGACCTGGTGGAGGACAGACTGAGGTGCAGGGTGGGGGAGAGGATTTGAGGACGCAAAAGGGCACAGAATGCAGAGCACACTGATCTTCGGTGGACACGGGGACAATCTCCCGTTGCAGAACAAAAATGAACACAGAGGATTCTACACACAGTCCCCATGAAGACTTGGTGGTGGCTCCTAGGCCACCCATGTGACGGCTTCTGCTCCCTCACTGAAGAGGCTGCGGTAGAGGGTGAGGGGTCTCCAGGTGGGAGCCATGGCACCTACCCCAGGGAAGAGCAGCAAGGCAGCGGGAGAGTGCACTGCCGGAGACCCAGAGTCCTCACACTAAGATGCACTCGCTCTGCTTTGGCTCTGATGTCCTCCTTCAGTGGCCACGCGACCTCTATGCTGCAGGCACAGGTGTGCCGGACTCCAGGTCAGCCTCAGACAGGCATCATCACCCCTTAAGGACAGCGACGGTGATGAGGGCTGGGAGTACGGTGGCATCGGCTGGCATCTGGCATGTGGCCTGGACAGAGGGTTCCTGCAGAGTGAACAGTGTGGGCCACGGCTGAGGACAGGGCAGGCATCTTACTGAAGGTGGCACTCGGGACAGTGAGGGGCTGGGGCAGGACAAGGGCCCTGCCTGTTAGGGAACATAGCGAGTGTTTTGTTACAATTCACCCCAGTTGCTGCAAATGAATCTGCGGCTTCAATACTGAACCTCCCAACCCTCCCAGTCCTGCCACAGGTCTCTGATTCTGTGCTCATATCAAACATCTATAACTTTTCTCCTATTGCAAACGGTCGTGGCCTGAACTGATTTGCTCCTGAAAGCTGAAATGGAGAGGAATGGGACAGAGAGAGTGACCACAACACTCCACTTTGGGGGGCAAGGGAGGGAACCACCGAGGCAGACCACCAGCCTTGGCGCTGCTTAGATCGAAGTGTAGCTCACAGGCCTCGTATGGTGATAAAACAGGGAGTCGCTGCCCTCTGGAGAGCCACACTTCCTTCCTGTTTGCACCACCGTGGAGTCACCTTATCTCCCACTCTGCACAGGACCCAGATGGAGCATCGCTGCTGATCTACCTGCGGACACTTCTTGGTCTTGGTCGCAATACACTGGCACTTTGTACACAGAGGGTCTTAAGCCTTTCTGCTACCTCCTACCTGCGTCAAGGTTTTTACCCTTGCTCTTGATAGCTCTGTGTGACCCACCAGCACACGCATGGTTAAGTCTACTCCCATGCCACCAGAGAGGGGCACAAGCAGTGACAAGCATCTAAGCTTTACACCACCTAAAAATTCTTTCTTCGGTTGCCACAAAGCTTTCTTTTTCTGAACTAAAATGTTTCCATTGTGGACAAATTTTAAAAAATATAAGAGTTTCTGAAAACAGCATACTACCATAAGTGGAGAAAATCACTGTTAAATTGAGATGAGGCTGTTTAAAGTCCTTAAAGGTCTTAACATGAATCGAGTGGGTTTCTCTAGGTAAGAGCAAGTTCCAACCTGCTACCTGCAGGCTTGCCATCTCACCCGGCCCGTGGAAAGGCTACTGGCGGCTACAGACTGCAGAAGCCCTTGCTGCGCCGTGGGATCCAGCCACTGTCTGCGTTGCCTGCTGGCTAACCGGGGGCAGAACGAGGAGGTCATCACGGGTGGTGGCAACAAGGGTGATGGGGAAGGAATCTCACTGGCGGACTGGACTGCCTACTGCAGGAGACCAGGTGACAGAGCCCTTGAAAACCAAGCCACCAGGGCTAGCTTTCAAACCACGCCCTATGGCCCTTCTGAGTAAACCCTTCTTGTGCCATTAGGGCCTCAGCTTCTCTCCTGTTTTTGAGTCATTCTTCCAGATGAGTGGAAGGTGTATTCTTTCCATGTCATCAAACAACCGTGGGCTTGCGCAGCCCCGTGAAACCCAGTTTTTTAGTTCCTTTAGCACCTTACTCCATTGCTCCAGGGAAGCCGGCACAGGGGATGGTCACGCTACTCTGCAGTCTGCAGGCTCGGCCACACTCGCCACACTTGGCCACACTCCGCAAACAGTGAAATCCTCAGTCAGTGGCCCTGAACCACTGGCACATTCACCAGGGAGGCTTTCCCTCCCCCAGGCACTGGGAACGTTCTCATTAATGAAAATTATTAATTCATTCAATCCATTAACTTTAGATTTCTGCGTTTACACTGCAGGACTGTAAGAGTTATCTCAAATACTTCCATGAGCTAAATATCACTTCTTTATATTTTTCTGAAATTCTATACTCAAATAATTCAACTAAATAAAAAATATGCAACAAGAAAGGGCAGCCTCGTGTTACACTTGAGGACCAACAGCTGTCTGGATTCCCCACGTCTCCGTCACCCTGTCCGTCTGTGTATCTCACTGCGCGAGCTCTGAGGCCGCCCTTGTCAGGTGCGTTCACCCTCCTGGAAGAGCCTCCAGATTCCTCGTAAGAGTCACACAGACGGTTTCAGGAGTTCTCTGGGCAGAGAGACATGGCAGGAACACGCTGGCATAGTCTGCTGGCACAGCACAATAGGAGAAGCAATGCAGGAGCCAGCCAGGAGTGCTGCCGTGGGTGCGTGCCACCCTGGGTGTGAGTCACAGAGGGAGCAACTTCACCATTCAAGAGGTTAAGACAAACAAGCTATTCCACAATATTAAAATACGCTGCATGGCTCTCTTTTATTGATTAAAGAGCTAAGGCACCAACTTGCAGGCTGTTCAGTGAATTCTCCAGGGAGTTACAATCATTCTGCCAGGTAAGAGCCTCCCTCCCTTGGTGCTTCTTAGGACTATGGCATTTTTAATTGCAGTAATCATGGAGCTAGAATTTCTCTCTACCTTGGCTACCATAGATAAAAGAAAGGCAAAATATTTTCCTTCTGAAGCATCACCACTGTTTTCAGCCTCTTTTGGGGAAGAACTTAAGATTCAGTCCGAGTCCCTTGACATGTTCCTTAATTTAGCATTGCAATGTCCTTTGCCACCAAAACTCTAATCCTAACAGGGAAGCATTCTCAGAAAATTTCTTCTGTCACTTTAAGACCATGACAGAAATATACGGAAGTTTTCAGAAGTGCTAGAGGAGGAAAAAATCATGTCTGGCAAGCCATGTGTTGCTATAAATATGTCTTCCTCTCTGTCGTTACCACCCAGAGAAGGCCTGGAGACAGGTATTTCCCAGCTCAAAGCATTCGGCTAACGTGCAGGTGTGAAAGACATCCTTGAACGATCAGAGCCTATCAGAAGAGCCAGGGACAAACCGCTCCTCACTGCATAAGCCCCGGCGTCCAGCATGTGGTCTGCAGTCACTGCAAGGTGAGTGACACAGGGCGGAAGTTTACAGTCAAGGGTGACCCTGACGATCAAGCTCTGGGTGTGGGCTCAGCGCTACAACTAGAGATCAAAATGGATAGCTACATGACTTCAGTCATACACTAATTAACAAAGTTTGATGTACTTTATTAATATGCGCTAATACCCAGAAATATCCTTCTGCAGTTCCTTTCTATGGGTTCCTTTTCTCTACTGCTGTTGTTTTGGTTACTTATACATTTTTTAAAAGATAAAGTTCCAAAGATTTCTGGACTCCAGCATTAGGATGAAAACAGTTATTTCAAAATCTGAAATTAAGACGAATTATAGTCAGCCTATAAAGCAGCTCTTTTCAAAGTCACTAGCCACATGGCTGGATGTGGTTCACTACAAGACCTGGCTACATTTTGCCATCTGCATAAAATAGTATTCCAAGGAGACAAGCGGCCACAAGAGGAAATCCTCAGGCGTACTCACAGCACTTGATGAAATGATACTGCGACATCCTTCCCTCTCAGGCACCAATCTGGCTGCGGGCTCCCACATCCTCTCCTGCCGCAGCTGTCGTCCCCGGGAAATGCATTATTTAGAGTCCATCCTCAGGTGACAGTTTACCTCGGGATGCATTACTGAACAGAAGCTCTGCTCCATGATCACATGGAAAGCCTCCTCCTCCTCCTCATTCTGCAGCTGGGCTCAGAGGAGCCTCTCCGCCGGCTGCAGCCGGCACCGCTGCACGTGTTATTGTAGCAGTGCTGATTGACAGGCTCCTCGCGCCAGCATCCCGGGAGAGTGGGCTCTAATTGGTGCTACGCACGGCCACCATCTGCTGCACGCACGGAGGTGTGCTGCAGTGCGGCTGCTGTCGGGTCCTGCCTGCTAATGGCTTTCCAATAGCTTTTGAAAGGCAGCAAAGGAAGCTCATGAGCAGGCAGGAGGGAGGCACCCCAGGGGGATCCGACCTCACGGTGCCTGGGCTCATCGTCCATCCGCAGAACACGACCAGATTCTCGGCGAGGGGCAAAGCTGATTATTTTTAGTTGCCACCAGTTGCTACATGTGAATATAAAATTGATGGCAGAAGCTCAAAATAGCCACCTCTTGGAACCAGAGATCTTCTGAACTGCCTCTAAGTCATTGTACTTCACAACACATCTTTCTGGTTATGCATGCAGAATGCAAAGCTTACATTATCCTCAAAATCTATTGGTTTACACAGCTCTAAAATTTAGAATTTTGCTACCTCTGCAGAATGCAGCTTAGCCCAGGGAAAGAAGTCTTTCTGGGTTGGAATTGGAAAGAGATGGCTTCCTAAGGCTTACTATAACAATAAATATCATATAATAGCCAAGTTAGTTTTTAAAAAAAGGTCATATTGAGTGCAAATTGACAAATTCTTTTTGAAAATTGATACATTTTTGTGATGATTTTTTTAAGAAAACCAGCTGTCATAATCTAGAATATTGTGTTTAGAGTTTGTGGGCACTGGAGAGGTAAAAATGAACACTGTTAACCGTTCATAAATGATTTCTTACTAAGCAAACTCAGAAGAGCAGTGCTTTTATTAAATGAGATTACAGAACTCAAGTCCACATGACAAAGGCTCTCGACTGAAATTCCCGCTGCATAAATCTCACCAGTTTACCAGTCTGACATAACAGAAAAAGATGAAGGTTTGTTTCCGTCAGCACAGCCTGAGGCCAAGTCTCAGCTCCACCGCTTGCAGAAGGTCCACTGGGCCAAGTCATTCAGCCCCTACACTCTCAGTTTCCTCATCTACGTATGGACAGTGTAATTCCCAATGCGCATGCTGAAGGTTAGATTCACCAGCGAGTAGTGCTGATGTTAATGAAAGTTGCCATTAACATCAACCAGAAAGAGAGTACCTAGCTAGGACTACTAGGTTCCCTTTAGCCTGTTTTTCCAAGAATTAGATGAGAATTTGCAGCCTTCGTCAGTAAAACTGATTCCTTATTTATTCATTCTTTTCACAGACAACGCAGAGTCATTGTCATACACAAGTACCATGTCCCCTGCTTTTCAGAATTAAAAATATGTACACGACATTATCTTTATGTACAAGGAAAACGCACCCTTTTTCGAAAAGAATTTTCCTTCCAATGAAACTGCAGGAGCCTACTATTCCACACAGAGAGCGAGGCGCTCTCCCCTTAAATCAACACAGATCCTCATGCGCAGCAAGTGATGCGTCCAGCTCGATGTGAAGGAAGCCCACGTTTTCTTTGGAGAAGCGTCTCCCATCCAGGCGGCTCCACCCTCTCCTCCTCCCCAAAGCCACACACAGCACACCATCGTCTTCGACCTGAACGCTTTTAGCTTTCTGAAGATGTCCATACACATGCTCAGCACACATCTTGTGAGAACAGAATTCAACGGCCTCCTTCCCTCCTTACATGAAAGAGAAAAGGTGCGAGACTTGGAAAGGCATGACATGCAGTACCCAAACCGAAGGGGAAAGCTTAATTGCTTCAGCTCTGTAAGTCTGTTTTGATAAATACCTCATAACAGCACCTACCCAGGCACCCCATGAGCATCAGGCTCCCTCCCTCGTCCGGGGCTGCTTACCAAGTGTGCTCATGTGTACTCGCTCACATACTCCATGAACACTGAGGAGCCTGTTGTTCTGTGGGGCAAGACACCTGACACTCCATCTCTGCCCTCAAAGTCTGATAATACGGCGAAACGCACACAAAGAATCAAGCTGGTGCAGAACCGGGAGTGAGAAATGGCAAGAGTGGGGACAGAGACCTCCAAAACTAGGTAGAGGAGGGCCGGAGAAAGGGCTCAGCACTTAAAGCACTTGCCTAGGAAGCACTAAGTCAATCACTAAGTACCCGAGTTCGAGTCCCCAGCACCACATAAGCTGGGCGTGGTGGCACGCGACTGTCATCCCAGCACTCGGGAGGCTGAGGCAAGAGGATTTCCAGGAGTCCAAGGCCAGCCTGGACTCCATAGTGAGTTCAGGACCAGCCTGGTCTACAGAGCAAGACGCTGCCTCAAAAAAATAATAAAAATAAATAAAACTAGTACAGGAGCAGCATGTGATGTGCTTTGAGAGGCTGAAGAAGAGTATACCAAGACATGTAGAATAATTGCGATGCCTAGACCCAGCTTCATATGTGTGAGCTGGGCATGTGTGCAGTTTGCGTGAGTTAAGAGGCCCTGTTATCTTTTCATTTTTATAGATATTCATGTTCTCAACACTGGAATAATTACACTTAGCCTAATGGAAATACACCTTCATATTTCTCACCATTATCTAAGGACAATAAGTTCTGTAGGCATTAATGCTAAGGAGAAATAGGTTTGGATCTAATAGCTTTGCTTCCTTCAAAAAACAGAAAAAATGGTTAACTTAAAGTTGATTAAAGTTTTTTGATCTATGTTCTTTCTTAAATTCAACTCTGATAGCTTATCACATCGATCATTTTGGAGTTCCTGGGATCTCACATGTTAAATAAAATATTAAAAGTGATAATAGTAGCAATGAAAAGCAAAGGCTCGAGTACACATATTGTAAGCAATTTATCGATTTGGCAGAATTTGCCATTAAGTACAAAATTAAACCTATGGATTTGAAAGACGGGGTTATTTTTCATCACCAGAAAACTTACTAATATAGCACAGTTACTTCATTACTGCTCAGAGCTATTACAATGGAGTTATTCTCCCTGAAAATGCCACACACATTTCAAGAGCAATTATGAACAGTCAGCATTGTCCTTTTGTCTTTTATACACCAAAAAGCTGTTCGTTATTCACATTATTTCTGATAAAAACAGATGACGTTTTACTTTTAAATGTTAGCACTCTAATACACCAGATTTTCTCCAATCAGGCTAAACTATTTCTCAATCCTTCCCCCACTATTCCCTCAAAAATACCAAAAATAGAACCATCATACTGATAGACAAGTACTTGAAACTTACACACGCACACAGGAGACGTATTTTAGGGTACCAACGTGAAGGTCAGCTTTAGCGTCTCACACATGGTGGATGTAGATCAAGGAGGTCACTGTGCCTGTCTTCAAGACCTAAGTCCTAGATCTTACAGGTCCCGCATTTTCTAACCTATTATATGACAGCGATGAAAGTCAATTTCTCAAGCATCACTTGTTCCAGGGTGTGTGACACCAGATGTCACAGGGAAGATTCCAAATAAGAACACGAATTACCAATAACAGTTGCACGGCCATACAAATTCAACCTGTGTGACAAGGCCATTCCTATCTTTTCCCTGGGAACAGATCAGGCTTAAAATATCAGGGATATTGGTGAAGAAAATTCTACCCAAGTTTAGGGATCAGGAGCAGAGGTGACCTGCACAATGGCTTGGAGGTAAATTAGTATTACAAAATATATGTGTCCCACATGTCGACTGCCTCAGGGTGGATGGGAGAAGACCTCTCCTGGCGATGTGACTCTGGTCTAAGAAGTCAGGGCCCCTACGAGTGGACAGGGTCCTTTTCTGAAGGCAACAGAGAAGAAAAGATCTGAGTTGTCATAAGAAAAAGGGATAAACTCAGCTCTGGCAGGGAAATACTCTGGAAAGTTAACTGCAGAAGCCACAAGATGAGGATCCAGCCTGACCAGTCCCTTGCCTCTCTGGGGCAGTCCCTGTCCTCGGATGCTGACTGCGGAGCAGCCCCTGACTTCAGCCAACCTTTGAGCCCACTGGCTCTGGGCTCGATGCAACTGTGCGCTCACTTTCATTCCGAGAATCCCGCCATCTCCAACTAGAGCAAATGGTCACTGAGGTCAGAGGTGAGTGTAACTGTCAGGTGAGAAGAGGAAATCCTTACTCTACAGGTCATTTGAAATGTGTCACCAAATCCCTGCCAGCCTGGTGAAGCTTTCACAGCCAGAGTAAATATGCAAACACCAGAAAATACTCATCCCTATTTATCCCGACCTTTTTATAGAATAGCAATGTAGAGCAGAGAAAGAATGCAGTTCTAAATTTGCTCCCAAAAGAGTAAAAACTGCTTTTTGTTTAATACAATGTAGAAGGATACAATCAAATATGTGAACACACATGTAAGTGTGCACTGATGTGGCTGCACATGCACAGACATGCCAAAGCATGAATATTCAAATTGTTCCCTTTGGGCACCTGGTCACCCAATCTCTCATGATTTTTTCCCCTAATCAAAATGAAATGTTTCAAATTTCAGCAAGCATCAATTTAATTGGGTATCTAGAAAAGAACAGCTGTGAGGCATTTGTAAATTTTTTCACTTGAAATATTTCCAGTGCACATGCTACCACTATCCAGGAGGACATTGCTGCTTTCAGATGTCTTTTTAATTCATTAAAGTCTGATCTTGAATTTGAGTTTGCTTATTTTAACTGTGAATAAAACTAGGCAGTGTTAGTTCACAATTGTACATGTATGTGTGTATGTGTGTGACGTGGGCATGTGTAAACACAGGGATAATTGAGTACTCCTAACGATGTTCTTCAACCTCTATGAGGGAAGAGGCAACTGCCTCACATGGGTGGGGTGGGCAAAAGAAGAGACCTTCTCTGATGAGGTCCAGTGCTCTACGAGGGGGGCTGTGGCCTCATGAGAGTCTGGTGCCAGGCACAGTGGCCAGGCAGAGCCACAGACAGCTGTCACGTGGAGGACACTGTCGGAAATCACTCAGGTGACCTGGAGAGCATCTCCACTCTCCTGAGGAAGGATGCAGGGAATGCGGAGGCAAAATGTGGAGCCACCATTCACCCTTTCTCAATCAGTACACGCTGATCTACAAAGCACAGGCCTCCGGAGTTGAATCATGCTCTTAACAAATAATTTAGTCACTCCTGCACTTACATCCAGACACAATAGATTACTTTCCCAGCTTCTCAACATTCCTCAAAACTCACTTCAAGTCCATCTGAGCCGTATGTTCTTCCCCGATTACTTCACGTTGGCCTCAGCCTCCCTGGAATCCCCTGTCCCCCTCATCCATGGACCAGGTAATCTGACATTTCTGGTTATGCCTGTCCTGGTGCCTGTCATTATGGACATCCCAGCAGGTTTCATCCTAGCTAGACCGAGCTGAGACCATGACTTTTACTCATTCTTTATGGAGTCTGAAACATCAACGAACACTCGGGGGTCGCAAATGAAGAGCCAGGGTCACAGAGGGATCTCTGGGCCATGACAGCTGATGCCTTGAGGAGGATTATAAGTTTGGTTAACAGCAGGATTCTAGGACATTTGGGCAAATGAGATTTACTATCCTTGTGAAAAAAAAAAAAGAGGACAGACAGGAAGTAGGAGAAAGCCCCGTCCTCCCATGGGCTACAAATAAAGCAGACTCAGTTTTCTTGACTTTTTCCTATTCCTTGAGAAGGCACCTTTCACAGAGAGCACAATGAGGTGTGGAAGTGTAACTTCCTTCTCCCATGTGACTTCTCAGGCTTCAGAGTCCCCTCTGGACCCTAACGGACAAAGTGCAATCCCTAGAGATGTTACCAAAATTTGGCATGACTGGAAAAGGAAATGCAAAGTGGAATATCCAAAATCACTAATTCTAACAGCCAGATGCCGAAATTTAAGGGCGAGGCTCTTAGGATCAAACTACAGTAGTGCTCACACTGGGATGTGGGTCTCCACACATTCCCATGTCTCCAGTGCTCAGAGAGCGCTGGGAACCTTTGCTGCACATGCAGGAAAGAAGCCTTGGGACACGGAGGCTGTGTGTAGATCTGAGGTGTGGGGAGCCACCTCCCACATTTGCTTGTATCTCCAGAGGCAAAGCTGGAGAAGCCCGCCACCTCTCAGTGGGAAAATGGTTGATGTGGCAGCAGCCTACGAAAGCCTTGAGTCACCTAATTGGCGATTTCTGTCCTGTGTTTCCACTCTGACGCACAAGTCAGCGAAGATCAGAAGATTGCGCTTGCCCTGCGTTGTTCTACAGGAGTCAGGGAGCAAGACAGCAGTGAACAGAAAACACTTTGGCCCAAGTCTCTGGTCCCCGATCCATGCCTCTACGTTGCTCAGGATCTCCCTCTCCTCTCTTCTGCCCTGCACTATTCTCCTCTTCCTCCTCCCTCTCTCCTTCAAAAGGATTCTTGTAAGGACTTCACAAAGTGAAGCAGTAAAGAGGTACCTTCTATGTAAAAGGATCTCGCTCCGCAGCCCAGGCTGATCCTGAACTTACTGTGTAGCCTAGACTAGCTTGGACTTGGTGATCCTTCTGCCTTAGCCTCCCAAGTGCTCGAATTACATGCATGCAGCACCATGGCCAGCTTTCTGTGGTGCTGGGGAATTGAACTCAGGGCCTGTGCTTGCTAGGCAAGCGCCTGAACCGCTGGCTGTACCATTCTTCCAGTTCTCAGGTCATTGTTTTAAAATGTATTTTTAGATTTCAAACATGGCCATGTACCTCATCTGTCTGGTCCATTCTTTTTCTACCACCTTTTGTCTTCCTCTCAGTACTGGGAATTGAACCCAGGGAGTACTAAGTTATAGTGGTTTTTGTTTTGTTGTGAGTGAAAGTCTCAGTGACCTTCAATGTGTGGCCCTCCTCCGTCAGCATCCCACATGGCTGGGACTACAGATGCACATTCCCAGCTTTTCTGAGTTCTCCTGAGTGTGATGCGCGCCATCCTTCCATGTCACAATCACACAGAGAGACAGGGGAGCGAGGAGGAGGGTGCACACAGAGGAGCTAAGAGGCTCACAAAGAGGAAAGGGGAAGAGTGGCAGGTAAGTTACATGGGGCAGGAAATCAGCCTCCAGGTCAAGGGAGGTGGCCCGGCCCCCTCCCTCCAGCCTTCCTTCCTCGAGCTTGGTCGGCTGCCCTGATTCGCTGCTCTGCTGCCTCCTTGCTCCCATCCTATCATGGCTTACTTATGTCCTGCCTGGGCCCCTTCTCCTAATGCTAACATGATGCTAATGCCACGGTGTTTACTTTTCCACGCTGAAGCGTCCATCAAGGCCAACTTTGCAGCTTACAGGCTGGTCTTCTGGACTGCCAGAAAAGTACAGAGAAAGGTGCTGGGAAGAGATGGATAGACAGGAAGGAAGACTTCGTCAAGGAAAAGGAATGCGTTTTTTTTTTTTTTTTTAATGTGGGACTTAAACGCGCTGAGAACAATGAAATGTTAGATTTTCACAGAGTCGCTAGGCAAGAGCAATTTTAACAGACATGTTTTAGTGTGCTGGCATATTATGGTCACTACCAACTATAGCTAAGCTGTTAATGTCATAGGAATTATTTCCAGACAGATCACAACAGAAGATATCGATACGCATCTAACATTCCAATATGTAGGTGTCAATTAAGTGGCACATACTGTGACGGGTGTGAGGAAATGCCACCCAAATGAAGACCTGGCCTGACCAGACGCCGGTATTTTAGAAGAGTCAAATGTGTGACTCGGTTCATTTACACTGAATCCAAAAGTAAGCAAAGAAGAATTACGATGGTAAAAGTCAGAAAACTGAAATACTGACAGAGGATCATAGAGTAAGACAATGGGAATATTTCATATTTTCACCTAGGTAGTTGTAACTATTACATATGGATATGTAAAGACTTACCAAGTTGTAACATTTGTGCATTTTACTGGACACAAATGACATCTATCTTAAGAGTTATAAAAAGTGACGGAGTTGTTAACATGGTAGCAATACATATAGGACAAAAAAGGATCTCAAGTATGTAAAACTCAAGTCTCTTGACAGTACTGGCTCAGTCTGCATTCAACATTTCATTTATTCCACCACCACCACAGACAGGCTCCTCCGCTGGGGCAGATGCCCTCCTGTTACTGCTCACTGCTTATCACTATTCATGGCGATTTCCTAGTGTGACAGGTATGCAGCTCCACACAGGGAGGCCAATGCAAAGGGCAGCTGCAAGCGGGACCCTGTGGAAGCCCAGAGGCGGTGAACGTGACTCAGAGAAGGGGGTGTAGCAGAGGACACAAGTACTGTTCCAAACAGGAGCTCCCCAGGAAAGGTACTGAGATGGCAGGCTGCCACAAGCCAGCCGCTATTTGGGAATACTTGTTTTCCAGACAGGGTATAGCTAGAATTGAGCTTCTAAAAGACAGTGGGGCAGACCCCAAGGAACGTTGTCTGCTGTGTCCGAGAGCTTTCCTGCTAATGCCCACTTACCTGTGGATTCTGTTGGGAGATGGTCCGTGGTTCTTCAAAGACTTCTTTACCCTTTTTCCCAGAAAAGAAATAAGAAAAAAGAAAGAAAACCAGCATGTATTAAGTCATCCCCTTCTGAGTAGGCTCCACCTCCTAACAGCATGTGGTTTTAGAGCTATTCCACGACATCCACGTACATGAGCCTTCTCGGAGACATTCCAGATCCAACCCATAACGGCCCGGGAAGCAGGTTCAGGTGTAAGGCGTTCCATGACCCTGTGCCTGGCTAGCAGGTCTGCGCATATGGCCAGGTATAAGGCTTGAGATCGAGAGGTTACAACAGGGCTGATTATGGAGTGAAGAGAGCTTTCATGCAGTGTGGAGAGATCATCAAGCGTGAGGGTCAGGGATTGGGCCGTTTCACTGGTACGTGGGTCAGGGATTCGGCCGAAAGGACAAAGAGTTTCTGATAGGCCGAGAGAGTCGGTAGGTAGGCTACGCGATAAGGGAGACCGGTCCTTACTGGGCATCAGGGTTGTCCTCAGGAAGCCAATTGCCTGGGTTGCCAAGGTGTTATGTGGGGGCCCGAGAAGTCAGTTGCCACAGCCAGGAAGGAAGAAGGGAATGAACTGTACAGGCAGCGAGCCAGGCTGTGTGGGGGATGGCGGAGACGTTCAGCAGAGGGGTTAGGGCACGGAGCCCGCACCGCGGAATCTGCAGCAGATGCGGGAATGGTGAGCGGATTTTAAACAGAGTTGTTAAACAGCTGGACTCCGTGAAGAGCAGGTTTGAGGAAGATGGATGGACAGAAGGGACATGAAAGGAAAACTCTTATAGTCCCAGGCGGAAACGGTGCGAACCTGAAATGGAGACAGTCATGAGGACGGAGGACACTGGGTGAATGTTCACTGAGTGATAACTCTGAGACTGGCAGGAATGGAAAGTGGTATGAGGTGGGGGAGAAGAAGGGAGAGATCTGGCTTCTAAATTCCAAAGTGCTTGGGTATTGGGCGAGGCCACACGTGGGACCAGAGACAACAGGTCAGTCTGGGTATGGTAAGTCCATGTAATGTCCACAACAGAACAAAAGGCGCATTGGTAGGTAGTCAGTCACAAAGTCTCCCCCTGAACCTCTGGGAAGCCGTGGCTGTCACCTTGAGAAAGGTGGAAAGCTCTGGTGGGCATGGCTTTTGCGATGGTCAAAGAGCACGGGATGAACCGGACACAGCATCTGCTATTCTTCTAATAACTGTTTATGGTGTCTGTCCTACAAGGCAGTTTCTAGGCCTGAGTTATCACGAGCTCAGCCCGCAGCCCCTGCTGTGAGTAGCCAACAGCTCAAGGAGAGCGTTAGGGATTCCAACCACAGGTCAACAAGAACCAGGATAGGAGGAGGCAGAAGCCCACGGGACTACACCTCAGTGTCTGCACAACCTGTAGGTCACAAAGGCCTTGCTGACATAGTATCTCAGCTGAAACCCACAGGATGAGCACAAGGGATGGAGAGATGGCGGGAGATAAGGCAACGAGGGAAGGACCAGCCCTGTAGGTCTTACTGTGCCTTGGACCAGCAGAAGTAGCACCTCCTGGAGTTCCTATGAGAAACACAGACTCTCTGCTCCACCTAGCTAAAAGGAATCCCCGTCTCTAAAAGGAATCCCCATCTCACGGAGCTGGGGTCGACAGAGGGGGTGGGACTCAGCACTCTAGGGTCTCACATACCCTCCTGACTCACATGCAGTCTGAGAATTTGTGTTCTAGATCCACAAAACACCAAATAAAAAGAGTACATTCAAATTGGGGATGAAAGACAGGTTTCTTTCATGCAGATGAAGGAGGTTGCACAAGGCTGGATCTCAGGGGCATGAGTGAATGGGCCCAAGAGAGATGCCACAGATGAGGGAACATAAATATGATATACTGAAGTGTACCAGCAATAACAACTATTGTAGTTTCTGTGACACCACCAAGATTATAATAAAAAGTCAAGCTACAGAATGGAAAAAAAAATTCTTGAAAGATTTTATACCTGTGAGGGTCAATTCTAAGAAACTGACAAAAAGGAAAGGACCCAGCTAGAAAAGGCTAAAGGACTCGAACAGCAGACGCGGCTCCCAACAAGGGGTAGAGATAAGCACGCAGAATGTCAAATCGTGAGAAAGTCAAGAAATGCAATTCAAACATACAATGTGAGACTCTTCCCTGGAGTTCCTACGAGCAAAAATTAGATGATTAGACCATAACAAGTGTTGGCAAATATACAGCAAAACTGGAATCCTATTACATTGGTTAAACAATTGTAAATGGCATGCCTGCTTTGAAAACCAGTTTGTCAGCCCCACGGTCCATTAAATACTGTTATATTACCTCAAAATTGCGTTAGGTACATATATGGTAGAACTGAAATCATAAATTTGTACGAAAGGCCTGTACATGAAAATTCACAGAAGTATTATTCAAAGAAGCAAAATAAATAAAACAAAAAACTAGAAACAATGTTCATCAATTCAAAGAGATAAAATATGATCCGTCCATGCAGTTGTCTATCATTCCATACAGAACGAAAGGACATATTAATTCATGCTAAAATTGGATGAGCCATCAAAACATTATGCTATGTGAAAAAAATCAGACACAAAGGATTATATATGGTATGAAACTTGTTTTTTCATGGTATCTCATTATGTAGTCCAGGCTGGCCTTGAATTTGTAGTACAATCCAGGTTGGCCCTAAGCTTAAAATTTTTCTGCCTCAGCCTTTCAAGTGCTAGAGTTACAGGCATGTGTCACCACATTCAGAAGTGGCTAATCTAAACAGTCCTATATATTTTAAAAAATCTTTTTGAAGACTGTTTTGCCTCTCTTGGTTACCTCACATTTACATACCTTTAACATTAGATTAACAACATGTGTTAATATTTTAACAGCATAGAAATACATCTTTTAACATCAGATTGTCAATTTCTGCAAAATGCCCAGCTTTAAAAGGGGTAACATTTAATCTGCAGATGAATTTGAGCAGCACTGCCTTCTATCCAATATGAAGTTTTCAACCCGTAACCACAGATAATGTCTCCCACTTACTTGAGGCTTCTTTAAGTTTGTATGCGGTAGTTTTGAAAGTACAAATCTCACTGTTCTCTTGTGAAATTTATCAGGAAGTCATTGATTAATTTTGGTGGTACTTGAAAGTGGAATTGTTTTTTCTATATCCATTTTTGTGTTATCCACTTGTTCATTTCTGGTTTATAGTCATGATTTTTTTCTGATCACACATCCTGTAAATGTGCATATCTCATTTATTAGTTGTTTTCAGTGTGAAGTCCCTGGGTTTTGAACATGCAAGATCACACTGCCTGAAAATAGGTCATTTTACTTCTTAATTTGAAGTCTATCTTCTGCTCCAGTGCCCTGGCTCGAATTTCTAGTACATCAGTAAACCGCACAGGTGAGGGCAGGTGAGGGTGTGTCTTCCTGATATTACAGGTGAAGATTCATCAAATTGCAGAAGCATCTTCCTATTCCTAGTTTACTGGGTGTTTTATTTTTAATCACAAAATGGTGTTAGATTTTGTCAAATGCTTTTTCTGAGTCCACAGAAATGACCCTGTGACTTCCGTATTTTTATTTTGTTGATTAGATGTATTACATGTATTGATTGTTCTCATATGTTGAACAAACTTTTTACTCCTGGGTAACCCAAATCTAGTCATGGTAAATAAACCTTTTCATATGTTTCAAGGTTTGGGCTACTAGTAATTTTGCTTAACCCTTCTGTTTTTATATGCACCAGAGACTCCCATGTGGGGTGTCTTGTAATGTTTTTGTCGAGTTTGAGTACCCAGGTAGTAGTAGTTAACACTGGAGGGGCTGGGAAGTGTTCCTGCCTTCTCTTTGGGGAGAGTTAGGCACGCATCAGACGCTAACTTACAAGGGCACACCGAGCAGGGCATGTTAACTAGCTGGCTGAGAAGAATCAAAGAGAGGGAACGAGTGAGGATGAACTTCAGAATATCACAAGCATTTCCAGAGATGAGGACATATTTAGCTGCAATCATTCATTTACATATTTCCAATGTTTTTAGAGGCAGAATGTCACTTCCAGAAAGATTATGCAGATTTCCCCAGACACAGAAATGCTACTATATTCAGAAAAAGCTAAAAACAATTATTTTAAGCACGTTTAATTGAATTTTAGCCATCCTAAGGCAATGTGTCCGATTTATTCCTTGATGTTTATGTGTGTTCAAAATCAATCCTGCTGCTTCAAGACACAAGCAGGACTGTTTCACAGCTGCAGTGATGTTTGCTTCTGACCCCCTCGTAGCTCTCCTTCCTAAGCACCACAGCACACCATAGGTGATGGGCTGTTCCTTAATTTCAGTCTCTGTGTTAGAACAATCCCCTCTCTTCCTTGGGTCACTTCTCTGCAAGGTGTATCCCAGTTCAACTTCATGACCTACTTCGTACAAGAACTAACCTTTCTGTGTCCACCTCCCCCCCACCCCCACCCGACGGACCAGGGAAGGCAGAGGCCAGTATCAAAGGAAGAGGGAGATGAAACAGGCTTTACTCTTAACTTGGGCTACACTTTCTTAAGAGGTAAGAATGTAGTGAGGGACCGGGCTGTCAGGTCCAGTGCCAAACCCCGCTCTTCCTCCCTGACTAGTCCCAGCTTCTCGGCCTGACTGACGGCACTGCATTCTCTGAGATGTCTCTGTGTGGCTCAGGGACCATCTAAGTTTTACCTCCCTCCTTGCCATCCATGTGGGTGTCTCCTGTGAATTCCATTTGGGAAAACTCTATATCTTGTGTGACATTTTAACCGAGTCAAGTACTTGGCACATATTAAATGTTAAATCAATAGAGAATCAGTGATTTACTATTTTGAAAGTGGAGACATGTCTGTTTAAGACTGCAAAGACTGCAATCACATGGTTAGGCCACAATCATGGTACTTCTGTAAGACTTTATATCATAATACATATATCATTAATGGAATTTTTTGTTTTAATCTGGTTTTTACAATCAGTACATTGTTCCTTTTATTTTTTTCTGGAGGATTCCTTTTATTCTCAAGCATTTATTCATTCATCAAGCCCATGACACTCAAGACAGGATGCTGTAAAGAGGAACAGGTTACAGCACGTGTGTTCCCAGAGGAGCTCCAGAAGAGCCAACCGAGTACACCTAGGCTCTTATCGCATGGTCTCATGCCTTTTGAGCTACAGCCTTCAGCTGATCAAAGTCTCCGCAAGGAGGCGTGTGCACGTGTCTACATAGAACATAAAGTATCTACTTTATGAGCACATCACCTGCAGCCTTCACATTTCACTCTAACTTAAAACTAAAATGTGAAAACTTGGCAAAATGGGCTATTCTGGTTCACATTGTCAGGGCCCTTGGGGCTTAGCATTCCTGACTGCCTGGGGCCAAGTTCTTTCCTTAAAGAAGTCTTACTGTTATCTTAAGTAAGCCATACAAGTACTGTTATCTTAAGTAACTTATGCAAATACTGTTATCTTAAGCAGGATTAAGTAAGCTATGTAAACATTGTTATCTTAAGTATGTTTTGTAAATACATGTAAGCCTGAATGTTTTTTGTAAACAACTGGGGTATAAAAGGAAGGTTGGTCTACTGAATAAATTGTCTTTTGCCCCTGTAAGAGTCCATCTTTCTTCCTTTCTTTCTACATTGCCCCACCCTTCTTCTCTTTTCATCCACATTGCCCCACTCATGTACCCTGTTGATTGACTGAGCAGGCTTGGAATACATATACATATGTGTGTGTGTGTGTGTGTGTGTGTGTGTGTGTGTGTGTGTGTTTTCTTAAAAAATAAGTACAAAGTCAACCTTCCCTCCCAGGTCTTCTCAATGTGCAGACTGCATGAAACAGGACAGCTGCCCATCTTTTCTGAGCCTTGGCGTGCTCTTCATGACATGGGACAGGAGGCTCTGTGCTGGACTACGGGATCAGGAGGGGCAGATGGAAGGTTAGATGATCCCACTGCGTAACAGATGTTATGCATCCTTCCAGCCGTCACTAGTTACTAACTGTTCATGGACAGGCACCAGCGGTATTTATTCTGGTTTTATGTACTCTCACTGGCCCTAAAGAACTCTCCTCATACGTGAATCTCTAAAGATTGTAGTATTCAAATTTTACAAGGCTCTTGGTAAAGCAGATGGTACAACATAAAAAGTTTTTCCGATTTTAAGTTGAACTGCATCCAATACTGGCTACATGTCATTTTTCTAGTGGTTCCAAATTAATTCCTTTCTCCTTTGTTTCACTATGGCTTTCAGTTTAGAACTGCTAAAAGTGATTAATGGGATTCATTAAATAGGGACTTGTCTAAGGTCCTTTTTGGTCTCTTTATTGCAAAATGATGGAACTGAAATAACAGACAAAGTACACTGCCCAGGTCTTCTTTGCAATAACACAGCTCTGAGATGTCGCCGTGTGACCACTGCTCTCTCCGTATCCCACACGGCTCGTGCTCTCCCGTGTGCAGCTACATCGCATGCACACGGAGACCCTTGAAGCGATCCTTCTCTCACAGTCGGACAGAAGACATGACATAATTTTCAAAATGATCTATGTGATGCTTAATGGACATCTTTAATTTTTAAAGCTCGCGTAAGGCTTCACCACTGAAAACATTATTGCTTTCGTGCCCAGTGAAGACTTTCCTATCGTCTCTTAGTAAAATCAGTCGATGTAATTCTCCTGTTGAAGTGTCTGATAACGAACTTGCAGCCTCCTTTGTGTCTTGAGGGAGAAGAGCCTCCCACACGCACAAGGCCAGAGTAAAGACGGAGCTCCTCTTTTCGTGATGGTTTAACACTCTCCGATTCTGCCTGTCCCGTCCTTCCAGCCCCTTTTTCTGCCACAGGGTCACCTCCTCCCAGTCAAGGGAGCTCTTGGTTTCCCCTCATCAGAGGCTCTGCCAGATCCAACAACACTGAATCTGAGAGGAAAGCAAATTTTAAAAGGAGGTTTACTGGGAAGTGCGTTGTGAATGTGCAGGGCTGACCACACGTATGGTTTCTTCACAAAGCACCTCCACTAGTTTCTTCTCCCTGATGTGAAAATACCCCGGAGGCATTTCACAACTGCTTCTGGCCCATCTCCCCACTCACCAGGTGTATCCACATACTGGGGATTACCAAATCACCACAAAAGCAGTTTTCTCCTGCAAAACACACAATGGGCCAGATATCTTGATGTATACTTCAAAACAATCTATCAGCAAGGTACAATCATAAAAAGAAAGGTAATGAGAGAAAACAGTCCAAGAGGAACATGGTAGAGAATTCAGAATGTCAGCACGAAGCCCCACCTACCTCCTTCCAGAGCGAGCGTGGCATTAAGACCCCTGAGCTCAGCCACTGTTTTGCTCAGCCCTTCAAGCGCCTTCTCTCCTCTAGCCCTCACCCAGTCTCTGTGAACTCTGGCCTGCTGTCACCCACACGCTCCAGACAAAGGGCGATGCCCAGAGAGGCGGCTGGAATGCGGAGCAAGCCCCGACCTCGGCCTCAGGAGGGGGCCTGCCCCCCGTGGCCACAGTCCCTGCAGTGGGCCTCTTCTTGCTCCTTCTGTTTTCTGGGACCAGCGGCCCTAGTTATCAAAAAGTGAGTGAATCCAATCCTTTAACACCCATCTTTAGGACTACTGATATTAATTCCTACCAGTCTGTTTAACAGCAGGACCCAATTTCAGAAGAGTTCTACTTAAGTAGGTGCTGTCTTCTTAGAATACCTACACGTGGCCGTGCAGCGCTACACAGACGGTCGAGGCCGCCGTGGTCTGCTTGTGAATGGAGGCAAGGTTGTACGTACTTACGACCTCAGTACTCTGCTTCACTGAGGCAGGGGGTCACGTGGCCAAGCCCAGCCTGGGCAATTTAACAATTTAGTGAGACCCAGTCTCAAAATAAAATAAATAAATGCATATTTTTAAAAGGGCTGGGGACGCAGCTCAGTTTGAAGACCTTGGATTCAATGCCCAGAACCAAAGAGAAAGCTGGGGGGGGGGGGGGGGGGGGGGGGGGGGGAGTGGGGGGAGTTTGTGTCAGATTAGATTTCACTGTATGTAGTGATAAAACTATATGACTTTTAAATATTTAAGACAAAGAGGGAGAGTTGAAATTTCCACGCTGGCAGATAGTCAAATTCTGGCTTCCGCTGTGTTCATCTTGCTAAAATCCTTGCCTGATCTCCCTCTAGTGTTGTCGGATTAGAACTACATTTACTCCTTAGCTTAAGGACTCTGCGGACTTCTCCCTTTATTCAAGCACTCTGCTGAGGTCCCTGGGCACCTGCAGCTCGGGCATGCAGCTGGCTCCTGCCTGACCTCCCTGCTCTCAGGGCTGGGGTCCATGGTGAAGATCACGCTGCTCTGCCCTAGGATATGCCCAGTCTCTGAAGCCTACCTACACACCACTTCCAGTATATTCTTCCCAGGGAAAAGCAAAGGGAGTGGTTGGCAGGGGAGGAGCAAAGCCCCCAGGGAAGGAGGAAGCAGGAAGAGACAGTCGCCGGAGGTTCCACTGCTCCCCGGCCTGCCACAGTGTAGGATCTGCTGCCCGGCCGTGAGAGGGGCCGGCCCTGCTTACAGGAAAACAAGACAGCAAGGAAAGGAAAGAGGAGGGCCACCGGCCCTGAACCTGGATCCTTCGGTGCTCTTCAATAAACCAGAATTACTGTGACACCAATACGGGGTACAAGGATACGTGTGGTTTTAAGTGCCATTCCATACAGAGTGGGCAAATGAATGTGGAGTTATTCACGTTGTAAACAGAAATGTATGCAGAGCATGCTTGTGAAACTCTAAAACAAGAACTCGGTCTCCAAGGGCGCACAGGGCTCAGTGTGGGACACTGGCACAGGGGCGGGGAGTTCTGCACAGTTCGGGCAAGGAAATGGATCCATCATGAGAGGAGGTGTGCCCAAAAGTGAGTGTCACTAGGGGAGGTGACCTGGCAAATTATTGACAGCTGAGCCCCAAAACAGCACTGTAGCTGTGCAGGTGGAAAGCGCACAAGGCTAGAAGCCAAGTCACGCGGGAAGTGCGAAGGTTTCTTAATAGGCATCTAAGCATTTCTGTAAACACAGGGTCACACATCTGAGCCCCAGCCCAGGCTGCCTCGTAGGGTTAATATATTATCGTGAGGCTTTCAAATCAGTGATGGAAACTGCAACCGGAGTTTCCCAAAATCTGCAAAACTCAAAGTGATAATTTTCAACCATGAGAATTACAGAATGCTGTGGGAAAGAGCTCCCGTGTGGCTGAGGAAATCAAGGGGCATCTGAAGATATTCCGATGTCAGTACTGCATTTTAAAAACACGGGCAGTTCTTAAACCTACTGAGGTCACTCTGAGGTCGCCCTGTGAGATCAGAGATGTGCTGGTGTTGGCAGATGCTAAGGGGAGAAGGGAAGGTTGGCACCCACAAGAGAATGGACAGTAGTTATCACCTGCAAGACCTAAAGGGCAGGACGTGTGACTGACCAATGTTGGGACGCTACCAGTTTTGAAGAGCCTGTGAGTACAGCAAGTCCATCCCAAGAATTTCCAAGGCACGGTGGGAGTGCCTTTCTGTCAGTACAAAACTACTCTGAGTGTCTGGGACCTGGCCCTAGCACAGAGGGGTAGCAGTACTGCAGGTTATTTAAACCCAAAAATGGAGCTGTATGAGGAGGTGGGTTAGATAACCAAAGGTAGGTTACTAGTAGTGTCCTTGGAAGAAGTAATTACTTTCTTAGCACTCATGGCTTTCTTTAACTCCCAAGCATAGTTCTCTTATTTATATCTATGAGCCGCTCCTTTACAAAGTGAAATCAATGATAATAAAAGACACAGAGCTTTGCTTGTGAGCAGAATTCATTGTTACCACGAGATACAGTTTATTCCCCAGAGGAAAGTTCACAGGTAACTCCAAGAGAAGTACAAATGCCCTTCACATGAATCCAATGTTTGAAAACCATTCTGCTGGGACATTCCAACTACATCATACCATCCATCCATCCATCCATCCATCCATCCATTTATGCATTATTCAACACTAGAGCACAGATACCACCCATTGTGCAGTGGAAAAACAGACACTGTTTCCCCCACCTGCAGTGAGGAAACAGAAACATAGTTGCAATTAAGTGTAATAACTGTTGATTCAAAATTTTACAATGAACCAGTTAAGCAAAAATTCATCAAATATCCGAAAAAAATAGGTACTATACTAGGATTTCTAGAATAAAACTTGGGAATCCAGGATCTGGACTTCTAGTTTAAAACATGCCCAAGTTTAGAAGTCCCGGTCCTCGCTGGCTACTATTGATTCTCCCAGCAGCCTCTTGGCTTTGGCTTGATGGACTGTCTAGTTAGTGTGTTGCACCGTTATGCCTCCATTGCTGCTCACTCACTGTTATTTTTGCCTCTACTTCCCTCGGTGTGATCTTCATTTCCTCAGTCTTATCCCCACACTCTTCCTCCAACATTGCAAGCCTGTATTTTGGCACACCCCCGCCTTCTCAAAAGGGACTCTCAAGTTAGATCATTGCTAGAGTGACACTTTTTTCATTAAAACATTCTTTGTATTCCTTATAAGGCTACACACAAGGTAGGTGTTCAACAACTGTATTGAATGTATCAGTTAAGAATTATACTAAGAAAGAAGAAAAACTGGAAAGGAAGCATTTATTAGGGCTTGGCTTAACGACAAGAAAATAGCGTACATACATGCATTAAATGTAGAAGGACCGCCAACTAACTGCATTTGTCCATTTCATCTGGTCTGATCATAGTCATTGAACTGCCAGACATAACTAAATATAGCCGGTACTGTGAAAAATTAGCCAACTAAGTGAACCCATAATGAGAGAACATTCACAAATCCATTCAAAGGATGTTCACTCCACTACTGAAAAGCAAAGAACAAGTAGCTTTGGTTTAACCTTAAAGACAACGAGAATGCCAAACAAGGGAAACGACCATCAGAACGTTGGAATATTTTGTATACAAAAGATTCAACATCTAAAATCACAAAGAAGTCAAATCTGTATGTTCAGGAGATGAGCAACATTATGGAAGAAGTCCCTGAGTCTTTGCCAGCCTTGGCTCAATTTAGAAATAAGGTGTAACTGATCTTAGGGCCAATTTGCAACTCAGAACACGTGCACTAATCCCTACTAGGGAAAACAGTCAATTTAATGCTTCACAGACTGATCACAATATTTCTGGATGATGTAAATATGTCCAGGATTTTCTTAATTAGTACGAGTAGCTGTTCCCTGCCCTCCTTGCCTACACAACCATGACACAGCAAATCCAACTCTCAGCTAGCTTTCAGGCAAGAAAACTGTTTCACACTATTTGATTCTGAGTCTACATTCTAATTTTCTGTATTTTTGAAAGGCCCCCCTTTCCTTTTGTTGTCAGTCAAGGCTTTGCCTGCTGTTGAAGTATAGAAGAAACAGGGACTCAGAGCATTCCAGTTCTCTCTCTAGCAATACTCCTTAGATGAAGATGTGTCAGCGTCTTCTGTAACTGTCCCACTACTTACTACTGGGTATTGCCTTTTATCTAGTTTTGCTCCTAAATTTGGCAGAAATGTTCTACTCAATAAAAGAAGCCTGCAAAATATGAGACAAAGAGTTGTTTAAAAATAAAGTTCTTCTAAAACTAGTAAATTGCTTTCTAGAACAAAAATACTGCTCCGTGTTCCCCAGAATATCAGGAGACAAAAGCCGACAAAATGGCTCCCCAGGGCTGGCTTCTGGACCTAAGTTACAGTATGACATGAGATGTTTTCTCTTTGGCGACATGGTCTAGGGCTATTTCAAATTTTGGAAAATTCTTTGGATGGGGGAAATTAAATTATCACCAAAAAGCACTGAAGACAACTGAAGCCAATGTCAGGAAATCTAAACTTGGAGTTTCAAGATGGCAATTATGTATACAAGGGTACCAAAATGTCTGCAGCGGGAAGAGAGGAAGTAAAAAGATACACAAGTCACAGAGAACCAAGGGTGGCAAGAGGTTGGCACCACAAGGACCCGGAGGAAATGTCTGCCTGTGTGAGCAGTGTCCTAGGCAGGGCTGCTGTGGCCATCAAAGACCAGAGGCTTCCGCAGCAAGTTCCCCTCTCTGCTTGTGGATGCGCTGACATCCGCAGTAAAGGCACTGTTGTCTTGTGACCACCCACTCGAGGACCCTTCATCCGTATACCGTACCCAGCGGAGGGCTAGGCCACTCCTGTCTCCGTCAATCAATGAATGCCATGGCAGGCGCCACCCTCAGGCCCTGCCCCCTTCCCAGAGGCCCTGCCTCCAGGACCACCTCCCTGGGCATGAGCTTTCAACACATGAATTTGTGAAGTTAACCATTCAATCTCAAATGCCCTCAAAGTGAGGTGCCAAGCGTCCAGCAGTGTCACACTTGTACCTCATTGGTTGGCCCCCAAGGGAGGAGAGACGGAAGACCAGACACAGGCCAGTAAGCCTGGGGGCCAGAGCCGGGGAAACCGGCTCAGGCCTGTGGGGACTTGGAACTGTTCTTTCGCCCCCCTGGACACACCCTCTGCTTCAGGATGCGGGGAGTGAGTCATCTAGAATCGAAGGTTTAGAATCACACTGTACTGCCAAGTCAAAAAAACAAGTAAGAGTGATGCCCAGCTGAGTGGGAAGTCTGCTGTAATTTACAGTTTTCTGAAGAGGGAAGAATTAATTTGCTTTTCCTCTTTGCTTCTTAATACATGTAATTTTTTTTCTATATGTGACAAAATAAGTTCCGGTTCATTAAAAATAAAAATCTTCTGGGATGGAACCGGGACAGAGCCTATTGAACGTTCAGATCATATGCCCTGACAATGGTGCACATAGAGATGAGCCAGAGGGAAGCCCATTTCTATTTTACACAACCCTTGATTGGCCCAAGATAACTACCTCAGTCCATTTAAGCCCCTGTACTCCCTAAATAAATGGGAGAAGGCGATCACTGAATCGACTCCCCAGAGTGTGTTACTCTGTCGTCCCATCCCTCCTCGGCTGTGCCGGGGGTCCCTGTGGGAAGGAGACCCCTACAAACTACCAATGGACTGAGTTCAAAGTCTTCAAAATCACGCAAGTGCACCTCCAGTGAAACAGTCTGGTGTTAAGCTTTCCTCTATATTTAATACACACACACACACACACACACACACACACACACACACACACACACATACATATATACATATATAAAATGAAATAAAACAAAGAAAAATTCTTCATGGTAAAAAATAAAAAGGTCAGTAAGATCTAGTGGATAATATAAAGTTGAAATAGTTGATTTGCTTATAAGAATTTGTAAATTAACAGTGACATTTTCAGGCAAGATTGATTTCACTCCGAGAAATCTGTCATGGGCTGCATTTACTGAATTTTCCAAAAGCAATTGTAAATCAAAAGAAAAATGGTGTAGCACTTGTTACAATGGTTGCTGAGGTTCAAAGTATTTTCACTTCAAAGTACTTGAATTTCTAACAAAAAGTCAAACAGCCCAGTCGGGACACTAAGTCTCTTGAGCCGTTGTCCCACCGTTCACATTTAGTTTTTCAGTTTTGCTTTCCTCCTAGGGATTTTTTTTTAACCATAGTAAATTCTATAGTAGCAAAAATTTCAAAAGATGATTGATGAAAGCTAAAGGTAATGTCTTCAGGGGGCATGAGGGTCAGCAGTAGCGGTATTAACAAGACAAGGTTAACAAAAGCAGGCTCCTGGCTGCTTGCGTGGTGCTGGGCACTACTGCATGCACCTCAGATGGACCGCGCTAGCTGACACCACAGCTCTTTGCAGCTTAGAGCAATTCAGCAGAGGAAGCGAAGTCACAGAGCAGTAAATATCAGAGCCGGAATACAGACCAGCCTGGCTGACTCCCTCCCACACTCTTGGTCAGCTTTCTCTCATCAAGTTCCCTGCACCCCACTCCCTCTGGGGCAGAGCTGCCAAGTTTTTGCATCAGAATCCGAGCCCACAACCAGATCATCTTTAACAGTCAAGGATTCGGGCAAACAGGAGTGATTAGGGGGGTGCTGACTTTGTTCAGCTGAGTAACTCTGTCCGTGTAAATAAGTGCACGGACTGAATCCAAAGCAGAAGAGAGGAGAAACAGATGGCCAAGTGGCTCCACAGAAAAATGGACAAATTTTCCCCGAACTTTGAATAGTCGGCTCTGTGCACAAACGGCCTTGTGAATGGGTTTTCTGTTGTTTACTTTTCTTTCCCGGCATGGACAAGGGTGTGAAAAAAACCAAAGAAAGGAGCTCATTTCATCTCTGAACACAGAACTGAGAAAGCAGGAGGGTTCTGTGCCAGAGCCAGGCGATTTCTCTGATTGCTGGAAAAAGCAGTTTCGAATCGGAAGGAGTATAACACTTTAAAGTTGGAGGAGTTCACCAGAACCTCCAGGCAGGCACTGGAGTTTTACAACATCACTGAGTTACATCGCACTGACTGGGTTGACTCTAACCCCTACCAACTCCGACGCGATTCCTGAGCACTTGGTGTGTGCCTGATGCTCACCCACGTGGTTTGGCCCCATCTTAGAGGTAAACAGGCTCACTGGGACCTGGGACCTCAGGCCTCTTGTGAACACAGCCTACTCTCCAGGGCATTCGCAGAATGGGAAACACCTATACCACCAACAGACCAACCAAGTACAATAAATCGGGCAGTCATCCTTGAACTGCTACCTCCGTGGAGACCTTTAGAAACATTTTTTTTTTTCCTACCATAGAGAGCCACTCCAGCTACATTACAGAAATGTAGAATTTAATTTTTAAAAATTATGGAAATACAAAATCTCTCTAGACCACTTAACATAAATTACTGTGTCAGAGATGAGCAAACAGGTATCAAAGCAAAACATTTTAATTCATATTTTATCAGCATTTAGGAAAAAAACCCCACAAAAGTCACAACTCAGCAGACTCTAAACATGTTCTTTAATCTCAGTGAATTAGGTATAATTCTCAACTATATTCTCGTCACACTTAACAGGAATGACCAAAATATATAATAAATGTTTATTTTTTAATTATTACATTAAAAGACAAACTGCCATGAATCCCCCTTAAGACACCTCCCTCCTTCAAGCACACGTATCTCGTCACTCCTGCCACCCTCTGAGGCGGTCCTGGAAGTCGTCTTTCCCAAGTGTCCTGACGCAGTGTGAGGTCATCAATACCGCACGTGACTCTGCCCAGTGCCATGCAATGAACAGGCAGGCTCACAGAAGCATGGCCACGTGCCTTCATCTACCTCATTCTCCCACCGCATCAGACACCGCAACTTCTGCTCTTCCTCAAAGCCCAAATGGGTGGGAAAGGCAGAGGTTCTGAATCGATTCAGGGCACTGAGGCAGCTGCACCAGCACGACTAAAGACTCTCGTGGAAGAGGACTTCCAGAACTGCCTCGGGGTGTGGCCAGAACAATGGGATAAGTGTGCTCAAATAAGGAAGAGCGTCTTGAGGGGGGTTAGTGAAATGTATCTATTATGGTAATAATATTTATTTAAGTTTTCATCATATTTTTTCTACGCACACCCTGAGGTCACTCCAATATGTATTTTGTGAAGAGCCCTACTAAAGTACTGCCACCAGCGTGCCATTCCCTAGAAGGCGAGGCTCTGGGTGACTCTTTTCTCGCCCTCTCCCATGTCTAGCTCACGGCAGGTGCTCAATCTCTGCAGTACTGTAAAATAACAGTAACCCCGATACTGACCCCACTCCCTTCCCCCCTTGCTCAGCATGCACCTATAACGAGGGCCCGGTCGATAGACTAATACTAAAAATGCCTTGCATAGACTTGCGTGTTTTCCAGGGTGAGGCAGCGTGTTCCTGGCGGGGGAAATGGCAGGCTGTTCCGAAGGAGATCCCCAGCTAAGGCTAACACGGGAGAGCTCTTGCTCTCACCGTATACCCATTTCTAAATGCATCTGTGTCACTATCAGAATATAAATAATATGAACTGGTTTTCCATCGGAAACCATTCTGCAGATATGGGAGGATTGACAATCATTATAAAATGCAATACAATGTTATCCATCTTGACCAGAATCATATGGGAACTTCCATTTTTGCAGGCTAAAGCCCATTCCATATCAGCAATGCCATATGCTTCATGCTGATGGCAAGAAAGGCCTGGCTGATGGATGCTGGGAGGAAGAGGGGACTGACAGCACAGGAGAGGGCAAGACACATAACAGCTGCATTTGATGAAGTAGAGACCTGAGGAATACTTTCCAATATTGATACTAATAGAACAGTAAATATGGGATTAAGCATTTAAAAAACCCAAAGCGACTGACAGGACAGAAACTAAAAATCTTACTTACATCGAACAGAGGGGTGTCAGAGAGCACAGAGGTGTATACGAAAGTATAAAGCAAATTACCTCCTTATCTATAGCAATAAGGCATCACCAGGCAGTGTCTACACATTGTGATTGCAGTGTGGCTGGGTTATTTAGGTGTTTGGCAGTAAATCCCCAGTGAAGATCTAAACGTTGAAATATCTCAATGTTTTCCCTCAGGTACAGAATTAGGTATGGATAGGCACAAGGGAGAGAGATCACAGGCTTCCTGATGTATGTTCAGTATGATTTGATTAATTTCAACCATATATATATATATATCACTTTGATAAAATACATTTTTAAACAAGAACTAAAACTGTGTAAGTCATGAATTTGTTTTTAGTAATAAATTAATGCAAGAATCTGATTAAGAGTAGAATTTTAAAAGTAACACCCACCATTTATTTGTATATCCATATATATTACTTTTTAAAAAGTCAGTGTCAAGGGTGAGAAACTAAAGCACTGGAAACACAATCCCACACAAAGTACATCTGCTTTGTGAAAATATGACATACAAATACATAACTTGTGAAAATGTGTTCAGTTTTAAACATTTAAAATGTTATAGATGTGTTTCTAATTTCAATAGTGTAATTTTACTACTATATAGTTTGAATGTCAATATTAGATTAGGCCTAGAAGTTTGCTAAAGTATATATAAATGAGAGACTGCCAGCTTTGCTTATCTTTCAGAATTTTGCCCATATTTCCACTTTACTAAGGAAGATTTACAGGATTTACAGTTGCTGTTTGTTTTAACCAAAACAAAAAATTTAAAAAGAACAACTGCATTGGCCTGAGCTGAATCTGTAGGAAAGCAAAACCAAAATAAATATATAAATTAATTAATTAATTAAAAAAATAAAAAATAAATACATACCTAAGTACACACATCTGAAGCTGAAACCAGGGAACTATAATCCACTTGTGGAAAATGCAGGGTTAATTCTGACGGGCTTCCCCTGCTGTCTCACCGGGAAGCTCAGTTCGGCTGACCCGCTTAGCACACAGTGGACCACGGCCGGACCCGGAGCAGCCCACACTTTGGGGACTGTCCTCTGCTCAGCTGGAGGCTGCCCCTCCCCATGCTTGGGGACTCAAGTCCCTGGCCCACCCCTCTGGCCTCCCACTGCCCACCCACAGCTGAGGGCTGACTGCTGCAGCCAAAGTCTGCCCCAGAGTCAGGACAAGAACAGAGCGGCACAGGCTGCTTGAGGCAGCCCCATGTCCAGTTGTGTGGCTGTGGCGGCAAGGCTTTTGTGACAGTACAACAGCTTTTTAATTGACAGGAAGGGATGCTTCTGCCTGCTAAAGGTCAAACAAACAAGCAAGCAAGCCAGGCCTGACATTGTAAAGAACTCTACCTGGACACTACTTTCATGTCTTCCAACACTTCAAGGAGCCGGCATGGTGAGCCTCAAAACTGTCAGAGTAAGCAAAAGCTTACCAGCCAGATGATGGCATGGGATGGAGTGGGGTGGGGGTGCAGGGAACAGAGCTATGGCAAGCCACAGCTGTAGCTACCAAACACCTCCCAGCAGGTGGAAAGGGCTGGCGACACAGCACTTGGACAGCCAGGAGATACACAAGGCTATATGTATGTATATGTTTGTATCTATCTATCTATCTATCTATCTATCTATCTATCTATCTATCTCTCTTTCTCTCTCTATATATATTTTACATGTCTTACATATATGTAAAATTTATATACATGTATATATTCCCCAAGGTGAAGATAAGTATTTTGTATTACAAATATTCACCAATAAAACATATAAGAATATCAAACACTTTTCTAGGAAAATTTGAACTGATTTTGTGAATTTGTTCCTCTTTGTTGAATGAGCTACATATGCCTAATATGTTTACATGAAACCCGGGGTGAAACCCAGAAAGCCAATGTGATTTCTCGATTTCCAAAGTGGAACTTCAAGAATCTGCAAGCGGTCACAAGGCTTTTGTGACTGTATGTGTGTACGTGTGTTATCCCTCACAGAGGTATGTGTGCACTTAGGGTCAATTTTAAAGGAGAAGGGAAATGGCAGGAATAGCAAATTCTCAGCAGAAATAAGAATTTTGACATTTTAATTTCAGAATAACTCAGTCAAAACAGCCATGAAACATGCAGACTGCATACCGAAGACAGCTCAAAGACATGAAAGAAAAGTTAAATATTGCTACATACAATCCTGAATTTACAGTGACCTAGCTTTGAGGAAAAGCAATCTATAACTGATCATAAAGAAAATATTCTTCTCCCTCAACTTCTGTGCACCACACCATCACAGAAATCGCTGGTAAGAACAGAACTCACTCTATATTGTTTACAGGTAACAATATCCTCACTATCCTCAAAATAGGAGCCCAGTCCCATCCAATGACAGCCTGATTGTTTCTAGACAGCTCATGGCTGCGGTGGATCCCGCAGTCTGTAACCCAAGACCTTCGATTTACTCAGCAAGACCGGGGCCTGGGGAAGAGACAGCGCAAAGGATGCACTGAAGTGCCCGTGGGCGACGTTCTATGGTCCAGAACCAAAGTGTCCCACAAGGGAAGAAACTCAGCTGGGCACGACTGCTGAGGGCGAAGTGGAGCCAGCCCATGACTGCAGATTCCAACCAGAACGTCAGAAGGTGGCCGGATGCCAACGATCGGAAGAGCGGGAATAGCTGGCAGGGGCTGGAGTGAGCCCGTCAGGATTCAAAATGAGGTTTCTTGGTCAAAGGACGAGAGAACGAAGCGCCCTCGGGGTGGGGAAGAATGCAACACTCTTTGCCAAGGCTACCAGGACCCTCGAGGCTGGGCAATCTGGGTGCCCTCTGTTGACAGGAGACATGGGAGGCATTTCAGAGAGATGGTCTTGAAGGATTTGGGCTGTATTAGGCAATTCTGGAGTAGGTAGGTTCAAGGAAGCAGGAACTTTCTGAGCATTGGATGGTGTGCAGGGTATTGGTTTTTTTCTAGTTGTGCGTCTCATCTCTGAGGAGAGGAGATATCGGGAACGCAAGGCTGGGACCGATCAGTCTTTCACATTACCCAGCAAGGCAGCTTGGGAAGCCAGGATCTCGGAGGCCCATTAGCGCCCCGGTGTAGCTGTGTTCCCACCTCACAGACAGGGCTAGGTGTTCCCTCCCCCATCACTAACCCTGAGTGGTCTCCACTGTTGCTGGCAGTACTGACATTTGGGGAAACTCCTCCTGGGCCAGCCTGCATGCCAAGCAGCTCCTGGATCGTGGGGTACTGCGAGTGTGGCAGAGGTACTGCCCAGGACAGGAGGCCAAGTTACTGAAAAGCAAGTCTCAATGGAAGCTCCTCTCAGGCACCTGAGTGCGCAGAGTGGCCCCTGCCTTGAAGATGGCCATGTTTCCTGGATTCATACAAAAGGACTCACAACTAGTCAAGTTCACACATAGCCAGATTTACAGGTAACAATCTCTTAGTGTCACCGGTCGTAAATATCCCACTATGTAAAACACTGTCTTTATCCCTCGTCTTTAAAATACACAGAAAAATAATTACCTGCAAAGCTGTGGACTACAGAGAACAGATTGTATGATCTAGTAGGAGGTGGGGTCCCAGAGGACACAGGCCCAGGACCAGAATCTCAGAGGCACCTACCTCCAGCCTGGCCTCAGCTCTTCCCTGGTATTGCTGCCTATGTTTCTTTCCTCCCTGTCCTGACAGGCTAACTAGCCCCGCCTTCCTCCTGCAGCTCTGCACAACGTCAGTCACACCAACCCTGGAACTCGGGCTTAGAGGATCTCCAGTGCCTCTAGCAGTCACTGAAGGAGTTCAGCTTCTTTTCATCCTGTTAGTGTGACCTTCCTACTACAACTCTATCAATCTTTTCTTCATCATGAGAGTTGCCACCCCACTTTTTAAGCACAACAGTCACCCCTACTTAGCAACTCATTTACACCCAGGCTTCCGGATCAAAAGCTCCACTGCAGTCCAGAACGGGAGGACTACAGGCTAAGGGCTCATTCCCTGGGGATTGAGCTGAGGCCACAACTTCACCCACATTCACTACAGCCACAGCAGACATACTCCTTAAATGAGCTGGGTCTAAGCACAAATATAAGGAAACAGGGGACATTTTATTTCAAAGGAATTACAATTTTCTCTGGAGAAAAGTACAGAGTCCTATAAATTTTAAGGACTAATTACATAAAATCTATTTTAACAGGAGCACGCTATTTGTTTTATTTAAAAGAGGCCACTGTCATCAAGTCTATTTCGAGAAGCCCACATGGGCACCAGACCATCCACGGAAGGAGCAGCCAACCACACCCCCTCCACGTGCTCAGAGATGTGCACACATGTGGACAACAGAGCGTATGCACACACCCACATGCATGAATGCACATGCACAGCTACACCTCCATACACACATGCATGCACATGAGCTGGTCCCTTAAAAACGGATAAACATCATTTTTTTTTTTTTAAGCAAATGCTTCTCTTCGTAGAGTGCAGACATTGGCAAGCTGGCTTAGACTAGAAAGTCCCCTGAGCACAGTACACCGACAGACATGCCGGTATAGCTCTTTCTTCCGTGCCCCACTCTCAGCCACGTTACACTCAGAGTCAGGACTTTTCCAAATCTGCTAGAAAAAGACAGAATCAAGAGCCAAATGAAGCCTATTTAACTTCTTTTTATTTGAAACTTCAAAGTAGGTCATTCACACAGTGAAAAGGACAGAGAAGGAAAAAAAGTTAACAGAAAAACTAAGGCTCACCGAGAGCAAAGCCTAAATCCAAATGCTTTTTCCCTAAAGTTCACTGTCCACTATTGGCAGAAAAAAAGAGAAAGAAAATCAGTTTTTGTTGAAATGTGTTATGTTTCCTTCCAATCACTATGAAAGGCTGATGACTGCAAACCAAAATGAAGAAGATAAAAATAACAGCCCAGCACTTACAATGAGAGCGTGGGAATGCTCACCATTTACAAGCTTAGAAACGAGGCACTTCCTTTCTTTTAAAAAACTCGTGCTCCAATAATTTCTGATGAACTCATTTTTAAACTATGTATAAAAAGCAAAGCTGGGGACAATCTCCTTTTACATTTAGGGAAAACTGTGGTCTCAACAACCAGGACTGAAGTGCTTACGTATCTTAAAAACAGTGCTCTTGGCCACAGAGATGGAGCCCACCCTTAGGAGTGTCATCTTCCCCCAAGCAGAGCTTCTCTTCCCCGCCTTGAGGACCGATGTGCGTCATGGATTCATACAAAAGGACTCAGAGCTGGTCAAGTTCACACATACCCAGTTTTGCAGGTAACAATCTTCTCAGGCTGCAGTCCCTGACATCTGGGTGAATGACACAGAGAATATGAGACCTGGTAGGTGCCCCAGGGCTCTGTTTTCCTCAGTTGCTGCTGAGGCAGGCCCAGGAACTTCAAGGCCTCCACAGCTAGGGAAATTCAGCAGCCCGGCTCATGCCCAGAGACAGAGTTACACATACATGCACTGGGGACTGGGAACTGATCTTTAAAACATTCAACCAACAACCACGATGTATTGTGTTGGCTTCCTACAGCCACCATAATAAAGCACCACAAACAGATTAATTTGCAACAGAAGTGTATTCCCTCACAGTGTTGGGGTCTTTATTTCCAGAATCTAAGAAACGGGGCTCTGGTCCCTGGAAAGGTTGTAGAGAAGAATCCTTAATCCACTCTTGGGTTTCTATGATGACCAGCAATCCCAGGTGTTCCGTGGCTTGTAGATGTGTCTTACCAATGTCATTCTCCAGCTGCACATGGCCTCTCCCTTCTGTGTTCCCATGGTCTTGCTGTTTCACACGGCATTTACTCTGTGCATATAACTCTGTGCCCAGTGTCCCTTTTCTTACAAGGCCAACAGTCCCCAGCCCACTCCAGCGTTACCTCATCTTAACTTGACTATGTCTGCAAAAGGCTGCTTGCAGAAATGGTCAAACACACAGGAGCCCCAGGCAAGGGTTTAAATATTTTTGTAAGGAGGCACAATTCACCCCAAAATTCAAAGTTAGGATTGTATTAGTTTAGTCCTTTTCTAGTCATTGGACACAATACCCAACACCTATGAGTTCAAGGAGAAGTTTATTTTAGCTTATAGATTCAGAGATTTAAGCACATGTATGGTCAGCTGGCCATGGTGGGAGAGCTTGGCATGAAGGAAAGCTAATTTCCCCCACATTGCATGCCAGGACATGGCAGTCAGGAAGCAGAAGGATAGGGGCAGAGCCAGAGACAAGCACATGTCCCTTCAGGACACAGCCTCCGAAACCTCCAAATAGGCTCCACCTACACACAGCATATGAATCAGAAGTGGACACCTCCACTGCTGAGCACAGAGCTCCAACCAGTCTCCCCAGATACACGAGACGCTGGGGGGCATTTGGATACGAGCCATAACGGATCCGTGGGGAACTCTCTACCATGAGTGGCCACTGGAATCAGCAGAGGAACTTACAAAATCACACCACTACTAGACTGCAACCAGTTATGTCAGAGCTGTAGGGCTGAGCTGCATATTAACATTCAAGAACCCCTGGATAACATTCAAATTGTACAGGTATATTTGTAAAAATGTGTAATATTTTTAAATGGAACTCTCACTTCCTTAATATATATTGGAAATAATATCCAAAGAATTTCATCTATCCTGAAAATATACTGTTTAGAACAGAGTTTTAATAGCTGGTAGCGAACTTCAAGCATCCCACAGATGCTCATGACCATGATTCCAAAAACTCTATATTTTTTAAAATGAGCACTGTATGGATTATGAAATATTGCCTTCTACATAGGGTCACTGTGCACATTCAGAAATGCAGGTAAAGAGATTTTAAAAATAAGGTATGTACTGAAGAAACTGCAGCAAGAAAAGTTAAACTGCTGCATAAATTTATAATAACATAACATGTTTCTCAGTATTTGCCCATGGTGATAAATTTCTAATTTTGCTCCAAAGTGGCTGGAATATTGAACTGTCTTTGAACTCCTCTCTCTAGATTAACCCCAATTTTCCACAGTCATGATTCTAGAAAACACTTGGTAATGGTTTCTAAATTTTTCACATAGATGAATGTAATTACTTGGGGGTATAGGGCAGAAAAAGAGAGACAGAGATGAAAAGAGAGAGAGAGGAATACATTCAATGTTCATTTAATATTCATACTTAGACCTGGACCCAGGAAATGCTTTGAAAGATTAAATAAGCAATATCAAGCTTCATTTTCTTTTGTGGATTCGAGACAATTCTGAGCTGGTATGTGCTTGGTTGTTATGGTGATTATTGTCTACACAATAATATTACAATGAAATAGTAAGTTTCACTGTGTTTATTACAAGAAGATACAAAGTAAGGAACTAAAAGAATACTGGCATAGTGTGATCCAGAGGAAAGTAAACAGTGCATTAATAAAAATGCCAACAAATAGCATAGAGAGAAATAAAACGTAGCAAAATACTACTCTGGAGCTGTGCTGAAACATACTGATCAGGTTAATAATAAAAACATCACAAGCCTTGCTTTGTAAGAACAGGTAAGGATAAAGCAGTCAAGGTATGACTTATGTAGAGCAGGACGTAATTTATCATAAAAAGCAGAACTGTTAAGAAAGAGAGACGTTGCTGTTAATAATCACACAAGGACAAGAGTTGTCACAGGGACCACGCTCCGACCCTGGAATGGTTTCTGTGCTACGCATCTCGGCTTCCGGCCCAACACCGCCTGCACCGTTTCCTCGCCCTTGAGATGTCCCTCACGTCTCTTCCATGATCCATGAAGAAAGAGCATAAGTTTTCCGAGCATGACTGAAAGATGCCGTACACAAAGCCACACATCCTAAACCTCTTGGGCAAGTAAGAATGCTACTCAGCAAAAACCAAGCCCCAAATTTCAGTGGCTAAAAGAAAGTAGGGTGCTCCGGTCTCTCTCACTACCTGCTCATCAGAAGCAGGCAGGAAGTCTCTGGTCAGCACCAGCTTGCATACTGCCCATCCCCGAGTCACAGGAGAGAGACGCTCAGCGTCTCATACCAACACGCGTGCCATGGCCACAAGTGACAAGGGCCGCATCCCCTTACCGCCTCTGCCAAGAGTCACGTGAGGCCCCTCAACCACGAGACTGAAAATGTAATCCTGGCACAGACACGTACGTGCAGGAGAGTCCATAGAGCGTCACACCCACGTGCAGGGGGTCCCCACAGCGTCATGTCCGCATGAAGGGGAGCCCCGCAGTGTAACAGGGCACACGTCTGCCCCACGGAGACTCTGCAAAGCTGCTTGTAAAGACTGCTGTCCCTGAGATGGCATTGGAAACCATCAAACAATCTGATGTTTTAGATATTTTTAGATATTTTGGTTTCCTGATGTTCTGCAGCATGTTTTATTACATCTGTAAATGGAAGTAAATTGTTATTTTAGAAAAAAGAAACTGCTTCAGGGAATGGCTAGTTATGGCTCTGTGTCTTTTCTGGGAAGATTGACTTATGGCCCCTGTTAATCTCCGTTCACTGGTGTGTTGGGGTTTTAGGCTGTTTTTAGAATACCATGTGACTTTACGGTGTTTAGAGATGGACTTTAGCCGTGACGACAGGTCAAAGCGAATCCTGTTGTAATAAACTGGTTATGTGTGTATGGTGTTGACAGTGGACAGGGGCACATACGAACTTCCTTAGTAGTGGTTCCAAAAATTAGCGATCGCTAACGTCTTACTAAACTCTCACTGAAAAAGCCTTTTAAATTTCAATTAAAATCCTATTTCTAATTTTTTAAATATAAAATGCATTACTAAAACTTGCTGTTAAAGTGAAATGTATAAATGGAAACATGAGTATAACACTGTATACTGATCTAAGGTACTGAAACATCACACATGCCTTGATGGCCTGGAAGACCTACAGAGGATCTGAGATAGTCAGCTGCACTACTACTAGTGCTGAAGAAATGAAACACCAAGTAGACTGAGTATTGTAGGTGACCTGCTGAAAGCCAACTATTGAGGTTTCATTTCCTTTCCAGGAGAGAGCTGAGATTAGACAACTGGCCTGCAAATCTCCAAGTGCCAGCTACAGCTCTCTCTGGAGGCCCTGGTCACCCCCAGGGCTGGAGCCCTGGTAGGACCCTGCCCCCTCACCGCACGGCCCCCTCACTGCCCGCCCTGCCCCCTCACAAACCGTTCTGTCAACTCCAAGTGTTACAGGGAGATGGGCGGTTTCAAAGGAAAAATTATTTTTAAGGAATAGCTAAATAAGAAAATGTCACGAGAAAAAGTTATTTCCTCACATTTAGTGTAAAATTCTCATTTAAAATCTGTTTCATTATTTTTAATTGAGTGCAAATATATGCATATATTTTGTATTCATTCATCTTAAGTAGCATTTTTTCTAATTATCTCTTCGTATTGTATCTAGGAGATGTGTGTATGTGTATGTGTTATGTCACTTATGGAAATACGTTACCCATACATTTAATAAGTATAATGTCATTTTGGTAATTAGTGCTTACTGTTTGCCAAGATAACTCTAGAAACATTTCTCTGTGTTAACTTATTGAAACCTCCAATAATTCATGCATCTTTGTTTATAGGGTGGATCTCAGGAAGATTAAAATAGTTTGTTAAAACTATTTATTTTAAATAATTGAATTATCTTGTAATAATTTACTCAATTATAAGAAATAATCATTTAGGCTTTGATCTCACATAAATCTAAGTGCAAATAAATCTAACTAATGACAACCTGTAGCATAGCTTCTAATGGTTCATTATCAGCCTTGGTTGAAAAAAGGAAATTAACAAGCATGTGCTCATGACTGAGTAACGAATTTATTATATGGGGCTAAAAGCCACTGAATCTCAATCTTTGTTTTTTAACACAAACTCTGTCTTTTATTGGGCAAACCAAAAGATCAAATTTCAGTTTATTACACCCTCTCCAACTGTAACTCTAAGCATATTAAATCAAGTTATGTGGCATGGCAATAACATATGTAAGTCTCAATAGTTTGTTCAAAATGGTTCACGTAATACATATGCACTTCAATTCAAGAAGCATGTGACCAGAAATCTAATTGCATTCATTAAAACTGGCTCAAATATTTTAATGGAAAATCAATCTTGAAGTTTTACTCCTTGTTCCATATCCTTAATTTTTAATACTTTGCTAATAGCTTCTTCAAAAGTTTTTAAATATTCCCAAATTTAAATAGTGTACTGATAACTAGCAAAAAATCAACTAATAATAAAATACTGTACGTTTAATGTGTACATATCCAATACTGGGTAGATACACACCAAAAGGCTACCAGTTATTGTTTTCTAACTGGTAATACTAAATGTGATTTTAATTACTTTATTTTCCTTCTCTTTGTTTTCCAAATTTTCTATGTTATTCCAAAATCACCTTTATAATTTGGAAAAAGCAGAAGTACAAAACCCCCAAATAAGAGAACTATTATTATCATCACTTAAGGACTATGTAGCTCACTGATATTTTCTTAAATCCTTATTGATATTTACAATACAAATGTAATATGTGATATGATTATATTTTAAATAATTATAAAATTATTCTCTATGAAAACAAAATATACCTCCACCCCAAATACTCAGAAATGATTTGTCGCTCCATTGTAAGATCCCACACCTGCTAGGACTTGTTAAGCATACTCGTAGTGTTCACATTTTTGAAATTTAAGATTTAAATTTGCAATTTATTGAAAACTTCACTTTTTGCAACCCCAAAGAATATTAAAATCCTGCATCAAGGAGGGTTTTCTAAGTAACCTGTGCCCTACAGCCTCATGCTCCTGAAGGCAGGGACTGAGGGAACACTCTCCTTCCTAAACCTGTCCACTCCACAATGACTCACAGATGGGCTCCAAGGTGGTCTCCAGTGGCGTCCTGAGGACTTTTTTTTTTTGATAAAAACATGTACAGAACATAAGTGTGTACATCCTATACTATTTTCAGAATGCAGAAATGAGAACAAAATGCTATCACTTCTACCATTTCACATGAAGCACAGTGGGCCAAATGCACATCATGGAATTTTATGCATCTTCAAAGAGCTTTTCTCTTTCTCAGAATGCACTCTTTATTATCATATTTACTCAGGAAGAATATCTCTGTGACCTTTTATGAATCTGACAGAGCCACCAAGCTGCAACTACTTCGTAATAGGGCTGGTGTGGCCCAATAAGGAGCAGAGAGAAAGGAGGCCCTGGAGGGCTCCTGTGACCACAAATAGTGGCCACACCCACAGATACAGATGAGAGCACCCCTGGACAAGAACTGGACGCAACAGACTTTGAATATCATGTTCAGTTTAACTGGATTCTGACAGCTGGAAAGAATTTCAACCTGGACTCTGGGATGAGAGTCACCTTATTAAATGTGGCTCCGTACTAAGAAATTCTGTATAAAATAACACGCACACTTTGTCCTTTATGCTGCACGGCCTTAGCAAGTCATAAACTAATTTCTCTTCTTCACTTTCCTAAAGTAGGTACTCAAAAATGAACCCTCGGAAGTTTCTACTGGTGGTATTAATCACATGCACCTATACAGAATTCACCCCATGCATTTAGGACTCAACTGAATTAAAATACTGTTCGTATTTCTTGCCATACAGAAAATATCTTTACAGTTTATTTTAGAAAAAAAGGCTTTGCTAAAACTTATAAAAGAAACACGTATTGTGTTTCCCTCCATTTTCCTGGAATTTTCATAAAGTTTATATGCTGAATTTGTTTGCATCATTTCCTCTGTTGTTGAGTTGTACAAACAACGTTTTTTTTTTTTCCCCATCTAACAGAAGTGTGTGTGGGGGGGGCGGGGTTCATGTTTTGTTTTGTTTTTTCCTTGTACTGTCACCCTGGGGACTGAACCCAGGGCCACACTTCCCTGGCTCTTTTGTTTGTTTGTTTGTTGATTTATTTTTGACAGTGTCTCGCCAAGTTGCCAAGTTCTCCATGCTGGGTTTGAATCTGGCCCTCCCGCCTCAGCCTCTCAAGATACGAGGAATGCAGATACCTAACGGAAGCTCAGCCCTCACCTCCTGGTCTGAACGCCTTCCACTCCCTCTGGTCCCGCTCAGAGCTGGCGACAGCCTCATCACACTCCGCCACAGGACAGTGTCCAGGTGGCAGGGGCACTCCATCTTTGTCTTTGGAAACTGGAGACTACCACGATAGGGCTCCTCTCACCCTAGAAAATGTTCTACTTGCTACGATTACATAATTTAGTTAAATACACAGATGAGTTGAGTGCAAAAAAAAAGCTATTACTGTGAAAACTAAACTTACTCTTTTGTAAAAGCAAAAACGCTTAACAGGATTAGATGGAGGATAGACAACTTAGATATTTTAGGAGAAAAATTTAAACCCTAGAAGAGACTACACTCAGAAGGTTGCACTTCTGTGTTTTGGTTCCATATTAGCCTGAACAGAGATCAGAGGGTGCAAAATATAGATGCCAGTAACTCGGTGCTCAGTGAAGAGAGACAGCGGACCACCGACACACAGTCTCCCGCCCAGGGAGGCCCTGTGCCCACGGGCTCCTGTGCATACCTGCATGGAGTGTTTCGGGATGTGCACAACAGATCATCACTGAGGATCCCTCTATTGGCTTCGTTTCTGAGATGTTCTGACGGGCCTGACCCCGCAGCCCGCAGCCATCGCAGGAGGCCGAAGGGACTGGCACGTGGCACAGAGCTATAAACTTGAGGTGCAGAGTGTACGGCAACGAGGCACGGAGGGGACCAAAAGAGGCTCTGAGGTGGGGGCTGAGCTCACGAACACATCCCTCTTTAACTGAAGCCCTTCCTTACTCATTCATAAAGTGTACAAATTGTGTCCAATATTAGAACTGGTGACTTTCTCTATCAAAAGTGCACACTAAATTACTAACGATTTCTCAAGGGAAACAGAAAACACTAACCACTTATTGATTACCACCTTCACTGCTATTCTTTAAAAACATGCATTTCATTGTTTTCCCTGAATAAGTAAATATATTTATGCAAGATATTTTCAGAATGTCTTGTTTACTGATTCTCATACCTACTGCATTCTCCTTCAGAATTATCCAAAATTTTTTATACCACTGAGCTAAGAATATCAAGCATTTACAATAAAAATCAACAGAAAATGGTTTTGTGTTGTTATATATTTATTTAGTTCATAAATATCTAGAGATAATTTTCTCAAAACAGAGTGTGAAATTTTATGCGAATCTATTTAGCTTGTTAAATTTTGGATAGGGAAGAAAGTCTGCTGTTAAATTACTGCACAATCAGATACTTTTAATGAAAATCTATGATAATCACATATGTGAGTATGTATATTTACATGCTTCTGTGCCTTTTTTTACAACATCATCGACCTTCTAAAATTCTGTTAGGGTGACAGGCATCTGTACACTGAGCCAAAATTTGGAGAACGTGGTGTAGCATACCTGCTCACGTCCCTCTAGCTCCCTTTCACTAGGTTGAGGGCTGGTGGTTATGGGAAAAAGGTAGATAGAAACTATTGTCTGCTATCATTATTATCATAGTAATGGCACTATTATCACCATCGTTCAATAACATCGTGGGTCATAAAAAGAAATCAAACCACTTACAGTTTTCACAGCACAATACTTTTTCAAGTCCATATCATTAACACCAAAACATTACCAGCGAGGAGTTCTGCACATGCGTGAGGATGCAGAACGCACGTTGCACACTTTGCCTCTCTAGAGATCCCACACTGATAGGGGAAGGGGTCAGCGCAACAGATAGGAGGATGGGTAACAACAACCTGAAGAAGAGAACAGGCTTAACGAGTTATCTTGAAAACTTGATTTGGAGCTATATGTTTATCTGCATGGACAACGCTTTATACTTTCTACATTTTCAAAGATCAAGGGCTGACTTATTACGTATTATAGGATTTTTCTATTCAGGGAAATGGACTCAATATCAGTCAATTTCATTAGATCCCTAGATATTTGTTATTTGACTCACAACCCATGTCACCCCATATGATTTATGAATTACAGCCACTGCAAATGTTGGTTTGAAATGTTTGTCAAGAATATTTCAAATAGACAATTAATGGTCACAGTGACCATCTAGAATCAGCAAGATGCCTCAGGAGTAGAAATGACTCTTAATTCTTCTATGGCACTCACTTTTTCTTGGCTGTATGCCGAAAACTAGTCCTTTGCGTTGACAGGAGACCTACCAGCTGCATTAGTCCTACAGATCATGCAGACCAGCCTGTTCTACAACCTTCAGGCCATTGCTTTTTGTGATTTTTGTCCTATAGATAGCCAATCCCGGAATCTGTGGGTGACGGCTCCTGGAGTCCTGAGGACAACAAAACCTGTAGAATCTCAAGTCCCCTGCTTAAAACACTGTTGTACTATGGGCTAAGAATGGAGCTCTATAATAATGTGCTTTCCTAGCAAGCACAGGCCTTGGCTCCAAACCCCAGCACCACAATAAATAAATAGCTGTAAATAAATACACAAATGCTAGCATTTGTGTTGTATATAATCTACACATACCTTCCCATATAAGCATTTTGGATAATTTCAAGATTACTTACGTGATACAATATAAATGCTATGTAAGAACTGCAAATAACAGCAAAACCCAAAAAGTCTGTTTATGTTAAGTACAGTTGTTTTCTAATATTTTTGACTCACAATTGGTTGAATCTGGATCTGGAAGGCGCAACTATGAAAGACTGACTGTGCTAACTCTCTAATGGCTTATAATTTTAATTACTGAGCTTGTCCGGCAGGCAGTGGTGACTGACGGACTCCAAGAGACCCAGCCAAAAGATACAAGTTAGTTCCACATTTACAAAGACATGTAATCTTAACTGCAAGTACAGAGCACACAGGTTGGGGTCACCACTATGGCCGGCCCCGCCTCCTCACAGCACGGAAGCCCATGAGGACCCGTTTATTACTATCTGTCTCTCCCTTGTGGTACTAAGGGACAGTGCTCTGATGACTGCGCTTTCTTTCAGGCCCCAACTTCTACAAGTGCCTCTCACTCCCCGGATAAGTATTTGCTGCTCTCTACGAGCAACCCCTGGGCAGCACAGCCCTCGCAACCAGAGTATCCAACTAGGGCTTTTGTTTTCGATAACATCTTTGAGCACAATTGTCTTCACCCATTAACACAGTTCCTCATAGATTCTACTGCTGACCTTCTGGGACTGTGTAACTCAGATCCTGATGAAAGATGCTGTGACTTCTCCTCTGCCCTCAGCCATCATGATGGAGCATCAGAGTATAAGAGGTGCCCCTGGCAAAGAGCTCCTGTGGTGTTCGTGGAGGGGGCAGCAGAGGGATGGCCTGTACTCAGTGTCTGGCCGGAGACAGGACCAAGCCAATGAACGACCTTAGTGTACGGCGTGAAGTAGATGGCAAAAAGGGACAATCAGACATCGTGGAGCTGATGGCAAGAAGGGCACTCCCAGAGGCGGCTGGGTTTGCAGAGCAGTCGCCACCACAGCAGCTGTGACAGCCGAGCTTGGGTGAAGGGCTGGGTCACTGCTGCTGAAACCCAGGCTGCACCTGTCCTGCAGAGGACTTGGTGACGATGGCTATTTCAGTGGAGAAAACAAACAAACAAAAAAACTGGAATAATTGATTGCTACGGTAAAAAACTGTCAAGGCCAATGTTTCTATTTTAAAACCAACCATGTAATTTTTAAAAGAGCATTAGGAACCATACCTACAGGAACTTCAAATGTTTATCCCTGAATTTTACACTGATGTTTAAAATACTGTCGGTCCTCTAGACAAATAATGCCCATACTCTATCTACATTATAGTTTCTTTTGAGCTTTGGAACATAAATTAAAGTAAGAATACAGTTAGAAAGTAATTTAAGGTGAGTCATAACATGCAGGAATTATTTCCATTATTCCGGAAAGGATGCTTCTTACGCCACCCTACCAGCTTAGACCATTTCTATACATACAAAACTCTAATCACGTGCATGCAACTGAACACAAATGCCTTTTGACTATCGAATAGAGAAAAATTTTAAACTCTATCACGAACTCCTTTGGAATTCTCCTTAAATCCCACAGGAGAAGCTGTGGTGAGCCTCTGAAGGTGCCAACTTCCATGGTCATGTCTGAAGTGCTCTGATGCTGAATTGATTTACATGTAAGACAGAAATGAACACCCAGGAGTAACTATGACCCACACACAGTCTGAAACTATGACCGTGCCAGGACTCCAGCTGAAAGCAAGTCTGGGAGAGCACAAGTGTCACCGTGTCCTCAGGGATGACATTTTGGGCCTGGAATTCCCCATTCTCATGATGAGTGTAACGAACAACAGGTGGGCACTGGCAGGCCTGGGCCCACGGTCTGCTCCAGCAGACGCCTCAGCAGGCCAGACGAGGCACTGAGGGCAGGGTGTAACTGCGAAGGTCTCTCGTAGCTCTTGTAAAAAGACGCATTGTAGTTTGGAGGCTGAGCCCCGCCTGGGAAACTTGGCAACTTAGTGAGATCTTTAAAAAAAAAAAAAAAAAAGCTGGGTCCAGTGGTACCGGCCTGTGACTCCAGGACTCTGGGAGACTAAGGCAGGAGGATCACAAGCTTGAGCCCAACCAGGGCAATTTAGCAACTTGGCAAGACTCTGGGGTCAATCCCTGTACCACAATAAATAAATAAATAAATAAGAATAGGGATGTAGCTCAGTATGGGTGTTCTGTATCCAATACCTGGCACATGCACACATGCATGCACACGCACCCATGTGCGCGCTCGCACACACACACACACACACACACACACACACACACCAAAACAGAAAACTATGAGCAGAGCCAATCAAACAGAAAGACACGTACATGCTAGTCTGTGCTTCAGCTGTAACCTGCCTTTCCTAAGTAGTCATTTCCACTGAAGTCTTCAAATGGGCATCCGCTAAAAGGATGCTGCCTCAACACTGTATTTTTTGTATAATAAAGTTTCTGTTTTATTTTTAAATGGGAACAGTTTGCAATTAGAATTTCTGTTGGAAAACAACAAATTTTTCATCTAATTTTCATGTTTCAAACACTGACATATGTAACATTTTATTATTATAAATATTAAGATAAACATGGAAAAATGTACATAGACTTTTCAACTATCGAGTCTCATGTCAAACACATACATAAATTCTATCACCTCATAATGCATATCTATGTATGCAATAAATATTGAATCAATTATTTACTTTGAAGCCAAGTGTTACATTAATAACTGCTTCCTAGGTCAGGTAAGATCAAAGGTAGAGATCATCTCACCCAGAGAATTTTACTTTCTAGGTATGTTTAAAAACCATAGTTATTTATTCAAAAAGAATCAATGCACAGCGCATACTTCCTTAGAAAAGGAAAATTATAGAAGGTAATGAGCAGGGTTACCTATCTTGTAAGCAGCAGGTGATACTACTCAATCTCACGTAGACATCACACAGATTTAGGTGAGAAGATTCGAGTGGGGCGGGGTGAAGACGCACAGGGTGAGTTTTGGAGCATTTATAGATACTTGAATGACTCATTTTCTTGTGAACTAATCACAGTATAAACATGTATTGAGTACTTTCATCGGTGTGAGTGGCTTGGTCATCTTCCCTCGTGCCTACACTGCTGTCTGAATGTGACCTCAGGACACTGAGCCACGCTCAATATCTGACGGTCTGTGCATCTATCTCACAAGGGAGAAGAGGGCATCTGAGGAGAGAGCGTCAGAGTGACGACGATGTGTGGTGGGTGCGGAGGTGTCCACAGGGGAGGAGGGACACGATCAGCACCTGTGAGGTACAGAAAGGAAGAGCTGGAGATGGTGGTTCAGACGGAAGAGAGGCAGAAAAGGCAGTCAAGTAGCTGGACAGACCGTAAACCAAACGCCCCTGGGCCCCAGCCCTGAGCCAGAAAGCTTCCGAGTACCCCTCATCAAATCCCCATGTATTAGTCAAACTTCTCGTCGCTGAGACATAGTATTCAACCTCCCCAACCTAAGGAGGAAAGATTTAATTTGGTTCATGTTTTCTGAGAACGCGGTTCATGGTTAGCTGGCCTCAGGGAAGAAACATCACGGTGGAGCAAAAATGCTTAGTTCAAGGCAGCCAGAAAGGACAGCAGAGGAAGTGTGCCAGCCGAAGGAGTGCCAGCCAGTACAAACCCCAAGGTTGTGCCTCCCTTAGCCCACGCTTCCCTGCCCGTCATAAATCACAAAGCCAACCGAGCAGAAACTCTGCTGTTCCTGCCACGCCACACGAGGACAGGTAAAGAGTAGTATCACTATCCCGGTCCCACAGGTCACAACTCAGGGACCTCTGCTACGGAGAACAGGGCATGTGCCTCAGAACCTACCCATGAACCTGTTCCTTCTCTACCTACAACTTTGCAGAGGGGTACTCAAAGAACAAGGGATCACATAGGCCTGGCACTGACTACGCATTTCTCTAGATCACAAAGGGTAAGATGTCTCGTTACACAGAACTGAAAAGCTGGCTAAAGGCTTAGGGGGAAAAGCCACATGATGAGTAACTTTTAGAAAAACTGACTCAATTAGAACGGCATTAGAAACTTCATCAATAATTCAAAATGCTGCTAAGGGGCGACTAAGATTATTTAAAATGTAAGCTGTAGCCAGTTTTTCAAAGACAAAAACTCTTCATTTATAACTTTGATTCTTTGAGTACTGATACAGCATTAAGATACCTTGTAACTGAATACTTTACCAATTAAAAGCAGTAGGCCAAGAAATCTCATTTTTTAGCCAGCAGAGATTCCTGCATTACAAGTCCAATGAATGACAGTGAGTTGTGTAACTACACCTGGTCTCCATCCATTTTGTCCTTACAGATATCTGAGTTCATGGCATAAAATCACAACTCTTAGTGTCAGGGGGACATGGTATTTTCTCTGAGAATCTTTACTGGTCCAGGGAGAGATTAAATTAATTCTAAAGTTACCTTATGTTTCTCCATCAAAGAGTCTGCATGTTCACAAACACTCCTCACTACAGACACTCCTGACTCTCCCCATGTTTCTGGCTTCTCCAAACTTTTGGGGTCTCCATTGCACCACAGGCTTATTTTATGGACTGTCCTCCCAGAGGTACACTGTCTGCACACCAAGAACTTTCTCTTAAGTCTGGGAGGAAGCTCTCTATGACTCCACGATTCTTGTATTCTGCATGCCCCTAAGGCCAGGACTAAGTGGACATCACCAAGGCCCACCACTGGAGTGAACAGTAGTCTGCCACGGCTGTAACAGTTTTGGAGTACATGGATTGCTCAACTCCAGGGGACTGAACTCTGGCAAACACTTCACTCTATGGCCCTTAAGGGAGTCCTGGGGCACTATTCTCAGAATAAGATTTTTTGCTTTTGCACCCGTTAACTGTTAAAGGGTGGGATCCTCCTACTCTTGAGACAGCCCCAAGGCCTCTTCTTTAGAGTCCTGATTCTACGCAGCTGGCTCCTTTCTAACGCTATTTTCTTTACCAACCACATGCTCTTTTACTCCAGACCAGATGGCAAGCTCATCAAATTTCTCTACTGTTTTGTCCTGCTTTTCGCCACAGTTACCTAAAAGCCAGAAACAGTACCCGAGTAACAGCCTGAACAGAGGACTGCCTTGAGATTTCCTCTGCCAGGCTAAGTAATCCACTGCCCTTAATCTCAGTTTTAGGCAGTCTTTGGACAAGGGCAAAATGTCAACAAACTTTCTGCCAGAGAATAGCACACATGGTTTTTAGACAAATTGCCAATACCATCCTCATTCCCATCGGAAACTTCTTGAGCTTGGCCCTTCCAATCCACACTTCTATCAGCACTCTGAGCTCTGACCAGAATCTCCCATCAAGCTTGGCTCACAGCATTCAAACGCTTCTCCAGCCAGCATCCTCAAACTTTCCCAAACTCCTCCAGCAAACCAGTTCCAAAGGTTTTCACACTACATGGTCAGGTAAAGTTACAGCAGCAATCCCACTTCGCTAGTACCAGGTTCTGCTTAGTTACTTTTTCGTTGCTGAGACAGAATACCCAATGCCCACAACGTAGGGGAGGAGAAGTTTGCTTCAGCTCAGTTTCAGAAAAACACAGTCCATTCTTGGGTGGCAGCAACAATGGAAGCACACGGCAGAGGCAGAGGTGGAGGCTGCCTCTCAGAGCATTGCAAACAGGAAGCCAAGTCCCAGAAGGAAGGAAGTAGCATATACCCTTCCATTATATATTTTATTTTGACTTTTTTGGAATAAAGAAACATTATGTATTAATGGATGAGGAACAGAATATATAAGTCTGAGCAGCTGCTGTACCACCACTGCGCCCATGACATCAGGTGCCGGGGATGGGCCCTCACATTCACCTCTACCCTCCACACCCACACAGATCACAACGGAGACAAATATATTTCCTTGTCTTTATTTCTTCTAAAAACTCTACTACACTCTATCCCTGGTCTCACTGATTCCCGTTTCCTATCACGATTATTTTAATATGCAGTAAATAATTCAGTTTATACGTTATAAAAAACAAAATAGTACAAATGCTGCCTAGTCGGACTATGTTAATTTAAAAGCATATATTAATACTGGCATTCAGTATTTTAAAATATGCCCCGCTTTCAAAAGTATCACTATGAAATGTTACTCCAGGTATAAAATACCTGATATTTATCACAGAAAATATTCTTTTAAAAAGAACCTAAGAGCTGAGAAAAAATTCATCCATGATCTCAATTCGGGACAGCCACTGCGAAGGACTCAAGCCCAGAGCCATCACTCCTTCCATGTGTGTATGAGCAGGTGTCCTTCCGTTCCTTGGGGGTTAGGGCTAGGTACCTTCTCCCTCCTTGTGGCTTAAGGGTAGCTATCTGACTTAATTTTTGCTGCTGGTGGTGCTGGGACCGAACACCTAACATCCAAGAGTTAGGAGAGGAAAGATTTATTTCAGCTGACAGCTTCAGGAGGTCGCAGTCCATTCATGGGTAGACGGCAACGGTGAAAGTGTATGGCCAAGGAGGAGGCGGAGGCAGCTCCTAACTGCGTGGTGGACGGGAAGCCAGGTGAGGCAGGAAGGGACGAAACCACTGCACACCCTCTCAGACGCTGTCCCAGTGACCTGCTCCTTCCAGGTGAAGCCTCCCTAGGGGTCCCTCCCTTTCCATATTAGGCCCCCGGTTCTGCCCCTCCAGCCATGGCCCACTGGCTGACAGTACACAGCTCCATAGATGTCCCACACATCCAAACACATGAGGCTCTTGGAGGACACTCCAAACCTAAACCACAACAGCATCTTTTGCCTCCTGTGGCTTATGGGTAGACACCCTCTCCTCCTTTGTGGCTTATGGGTAGTATCCTCTAACTCCTTGTGGCTTACGGGGTGGTATCCCTTCCCTCCTCGTGGCTGGCTTATTGTAGGTATCCTCTCCAACACATCTCTGCAGTGCTGCTTCGTCAGTAGAGGCAATTTGAATGTGGCCACGGGATATGCTTGGACCAATGGAATACAGGCCTGCAGAAAAGTATATCAGTTATAGACAGAGAATGTGGGAAACCTTTAGCAGCTGTCCCCTCCCAGGAAGAGTGGAACCAAAGAATAGCTGTTCCTTTAGCCTGGACTCTAGAACAAAAGACCTAGCGGCTAAATCAAGCTAGGCTCACGGACTGGCAGGAGGCATCGTGGCCTCATACAAGATGACCAAGCCAAGCTCAAAGGCAGTAGGCCCCAAGGCCTCATGTGAGGTGACCAAGCCTGGGAGGCTTGAGATGGTGAGACCCCAGCTCTGTGCGCTCTGTGCTCCTATGGCCAAAGCTGTTAACAAAACCATTATGTGCATACTTCCTGCCCTCCTCAGCCCATTTACCTAACAACACTTGTAAGTAGTGCTTTAGATCTAATTTTGAAAACAAACCATTAATGTAGAGGCCACCAAATCCAAATTTTGAGGGACACAAGTAGAAATGTAACAAACTCAGCAACTACGCCACAAAAAATAATAATAATGGAACTTGAAAAGAGAGGACAGCTGAAAGCACGACAGTAAGAGGTATAACCACCACAGCTGCAAAAACAGAGGACAGAGTGGGCACCAGCGATGATCAGGCTGTAATCCCAGGAGCATAGGAGACTGAAGCGGGAGTATTATTGTGAATGAGGGCCTACCCTAGGCAACTTAGCAAGACCCTGTTCGAAATCAAAAATAAATAAATAAAGGGCTAGGGTTGTAGCTCAGTGTGGTGAAGGCCATAAGGCCGGTCACTGGTACCACCAGTAAAACAAAAAGAAATAGAGAACGGGCGTACCACTAGGTTATGGGCTACTGAAACGAATTCGGAATGGGGCTAGACGACCACTTCTCAGCCGTGTCGTTACTGGAGTCCATTGATGCTGACGGAGGTGTTCTTACACATCCCTGGATACTACACCTAGCTTATTACACACACTTAGAAATTCAAAACCATATTTTTCTTGCAAAGAAAGCAAGTATAACTTCTTTTTTAAGTTATCTAAATCATATAGACTCTGCCCAACTGATAGTGGCAGTATGCTGAAGACGAGAGGCTACAGAAAGACATCAACAGTTTGAAGGCTGATGCCAGCATTCAGGAGAGGATGAAAGCAGCGGAACTGTGCCAGTGCGAGCTTTTCTCTAACAACTCCGTTCCGTGAGGACTCAGATACAGACTCGCGACGAGCCAACTCTGCTCTCAGAAGTGTAAAACATTCTGATTCATGAGATGGCTTTGTTTTCACTATGAGTACACACAGGTACAGACACCTCTTACACTGGTCAATCTTTCCCCCCTGAAAAAGACTTGGCCTTTTTAAAAATAAGTTTTACTCTTACCAAACATCTAGTGAAAGCTTGGAATTTTAATTCCTTCCAACACTCACGATGAAAATTTGTACTAATTTAGAAATTTCCAAAATCAGTGTCAGTGTCATGAAAATCGGTACAGTCCTTCCCAGCTTTGGCATCACTTACTTTGTTTTTTTCTCTTCTCAGCAGTTCACAAATCTTAACAATTTTGTCTTTTCTTGGTCCCGGGGCGAATCCTTCATCCTGAGCATCATTTGATCCCCTGGCTTTCATCTTCCCTGGATCCTCTTATCCTAAACCAATGAACCAATTCCTAGACCTCTACAGTTCACAGAGATTCAGTCATCAAAGAAGCATGTTCTCAGAGCCCGAAGAAAAAATTACAGAAACGGCAGCACAGACAACTCACATTGCTCTATCTTTTTCTCCTTTTACCTTGCTAATAATAAAACCTAAAATAATCTGGTCTAGATTTACTCGAATTTAATTTTATCCTCCCCCTAAAATTATAATAACAGGTCACTGATGCCTTAGACCTCCTCACAGCATTCAGAAATACTTTGCTCAAAGCCACAGCCAAATCTATTATGGTTTGCTACTGTCAACTTTGAGCATGTGCCTTGTGGACATAAGATATTTTAATTGAGAGTAATTTTCCATATATACAACTGATAATAAAGTGTAGGGATTGGAGGAAGGGCTCAGTGATGCTTGCCTCGCAATCATTAAGTCAAGCGCTAAGTACCAGAGTTCAATTCCCCAGCACCACATAAGCGGGGTGTGGTGGCGCACACCTGTAATCCAGCACTCAGGAGGCTGAGACAGGAGGATTGCTGTGAGGCCAAGGCCAGCCTGGGCTCCATAGTGAGTTCAGGACCAGCCTGGGCTGCAGAGCGAGACCCTGTCTCAAACATAAATAAATAATAAAGTTTAATGTATAAATCAGGCACTTCTCTCAGTGTAGTGGGGCAGAACAGTCATTTGGAGGGAGTCCGAATCCCAGTTCCATCGTTTCTAGTGTTAACAAGGAGACAAGCTGCAATACCTCTCCTCTTTGATTTCTTCATCTTTAGAGTGAGAACGATCCCAAGGGCTTAGAGAGCATTTTTAAGAACTGACACAGTGAAGGTGAAGGACCCTGCATAGTGCCCAAAATATTTTAACTATTAATAACCAGAAAACAGCAGAGTTTTCGGACTGCCTGACTTTGAATATTATTATCTTTACCAGAAACTGAATTTTTTTCTAAATCAAAGATTCTAGATTAAATTATTTACAGCAAATATATGTATTCCTGATACTGGACCTATTGATAAAAAATAAAACACTTGGCCCACATTCAGTGTTTTTTAAAAAGTCTGTAAAAACGAGCTTCTTTAAAAATATTAATTATACATAAATACATGGTTTTACTACATATGAGAAGTATCTAACTCACTTCACTTTCGGCTCAGGGCTCAAGTTCAACAATGTCCTACTAAGACCATACCAATGAAAAGAGTTCCATCGTTTCGCAACTGAATGTCACAATAACATTTGATTGGTCTAAGTATTATTAAGCGCATTCTATCAATGCATATGCTGATTACAATCCGATAATGAAGACATGGATAAGTCATGGTTCATACACAGGACAAAATCAATTTTGCCAAAATAACACAAGTGTTATTACATAATCCAGACTCAGAAACACCATCAACTCGCTGATGAAGTGAACTTGTGCTCAGAAATATTTTTCTTGTCTCCTGAGATTCAGAGTAAGCTTACTACTACTTTCGTAAAAAAAACACACCACTATTCCAAATGTAACTTTGTACAAAGTCATTTTGATCTAGCATCATTTTAATGGGCTAGTGCCTTTCAGTAAGTACCAGCAAGTGACCAAAGGTTTTAGTCATGAAACCAAAGGAAACAGATGGTTTAGGGATACTAACCTCAGTTTTGCTTTAAAATATTTGAATCACTCCATAGAGACAGGAAGAGTTTCCCATGTGATTGTTACAAAGTTACAGACATATCCAGGCTGCACTGCTCTAGTCCTGAGAGCTTCCTTCAATCACCCGAGAAGAAATACGCTGTCAGCAAGGGTTCTGCCAGAACCTGGCAGACACTGCCCTCGGAAGTCTTTGCCAAGAGAACAAAAGACAGCAAATATTGGTTTCTGTTACGTAAACAAGTCATGCTCTTCTTCCTGCTCTACGATCTGAACTCATGGGAAAGTAGACAGCCCTCAGTGTGGGCTCCTTCCTGAGATTAGGCATGTTCTAATTTTAAACTGATTATGCCCAAAACATATGTTTTGTTCATCTGAGCTACACTGAGTATCAGAGAAAGGCATTTCGGCAATCCACCCATCACATAAAAGAACCTTCCCTATTCTTCAGCATCTCCAAAAACCTCATAAGTAAACAAAGCCTTGAATATGTGCTGAGCAAAAAAGAAAGCATATCACATCCATGTTATCTGGTTGCATAAAATAAACAACTTATCATACAGGATAATGTTGAACAAGCTCAAGACATACTGCAAACCCACCACAATACTATATCGTAGCTGGCCGCTAAAATGAGTTCTGAACACAATAAAATAATACTCCTTTTTGCAAGTTATTCTTATAAAAAATGAACCATAGGCTCTTAAGTACTAAAATATGAAAACCGGTTTTTCTCTGATTTGTACTACTTATTTCACACTACTCAATGCAAAATGTAATTTACAAATGTTAACCAAAAGTAAATGTCTACATACAACTTCCATTATATTCTGTAAAAGTCCTTTCTCTAAGCATGCTAATCTTAAAAGCAAATAAAAGCAGCTTAACTTCGAAGATATTTAACTTAAAATATGTATCTCAAGTGTGAAATTCTACATTATGAATTCAAATTTAAATAAAAGGAAAGGAAAGCAGTGTTGCCTGAAATAAGTACAAAATAGATGCCACACAGTAAGGCCTAAAATCAGCACAATTCCCTTAATTTACAAATACTGTTTTACTGGAATAGCCAAAGCAAACATTTAATATCATATTCATAATGCCTAAGTCATTTGAAAATGCAGTTTCCTACCAGAATTTTATCCTGACAAATTTGGCTTGAACATATCCTTGAGTACGAGTGAATCCATTTCACACTTACGCTCGGCCCTGCCTCTGAGAGGTGGCCCATTCATGGGTTTGATATTGCCATAGCAACGCTGCAGCATGGTGACATGCCAGCTCAGCTCTGCAGCTCGCGTCCCAGTGCATGGTGAGCTATGAACAGACAGCACTGAGCCTTCGTGGCAGGCTACAAGGAAAACAGATCTAAAGGTAATTCTTCGCGCTGGGGTGTGGAAAGGGCAGTCGTATTTGATTGTTTTTTTCAAACAACTTGCATACAGAAAAGAATGTAAGGTAACTTGTATTACTTGGCGTCGCCCTTAATATTTCTCTCAGTAAATAATTTACAAGGTGACTATCTGGTCACGAGTTGCAATTTCAAATAAAAGGCTGTTATTTAAAATGAAGGCGTTTCAGGGCTCGTCAGAGGTCACCGAGGGGTCCTGCCCTTGATCTTTTCGGGGCCTCTTACTGACCTGAGTTACCTTCGGGGCGCTGTGGCCACTCATGGCGAGCTGGACGCTCAGGCCTCAGGAGGCGCGGAGGTGACGGAGGTGACGAGTCCGCGGGACCCTGGCCTCCAGCAAGACGCCGCGGGAAGCGGCTCCGGCCCGCGGCCCTCGAGAGACAGCGCCGGGGCACAGGCGCCGCGCACCCTCTGAAGGGTCCCGCAGGGAGGAAGGGCTCCGCGCGCCCCCGCAGCCTCGGGAGGCGTGGGGGCAGGGCTCCGTGCCCCTCCGAACTGGTTCCCACTCTGCCGGAAGCCACGAAGGGAAGACGAGAAGGGGCCCTCTCCGGACGCCCCCCTGGCAAAGTTCCGAGCCCTCAAAGAGCTCCAGCAGAGAGGTTCCGGGCCACGCTCCAAGGGAGTGGGCTTCGTCCTGTCTCCAAGTCTCCTGCGCAAAGGATTCCTCGCCTTCTCGAAAGTATGCCAAAGGGAAAGTTCCGAGGTCCCTCTCAGGGCAACCAGGAGCGTGTGACCTGTGCCCTGTGGAAAGGCTCCAAGCAAAAAGTTCCCAGTCTTAGACACCGGGCCAGCGTTCCTGGAGTCCCCCGGCCTGTGCACGAGCCATTCCCGTGGCTGCCTCTGAGGCCACCTCCTATCCGACTCTGTGCATCTGTCCGGCGCCTGTGTCTGTCAGAACTCCCCCAATCACTTTAGATTCGGGTGACCCTCAGGACGTCCTCTTACCTTGCTTACATCTGCAATATGGTCCACGTGCAGAAACGGGAGGGCCAGAAATTTGATGTTCTCCAGGGGACCCTATTTCGCTCATTACAATACTATTGTGAACAGGTACCTACAGAAAAATCAAATCAAACGTAATGTCCCACTTTATTCATCTGAGAAGAGAGGTGGCCTTAAGTACTAAATCACACGCATGCAAAATCATGCATCAGAATGCACACGTGGAAAAGTGACAAGAACCGTGCCTCTTGGCACACACCAAAGTCAGATATTACTGCACCTGCCTCAGGTCTGTTCTTTCATTGGCCAGAGGCCTGGACCTTCAGGGGCAAGTTACCAGGCAAGCCACGGGAGCAGCAAGAGACAGGAGAGAACTCTGCAGGGACAGTACACATGTCCTTAGTGGTGGGAGTTGACAGGAGCACTAATCACAGAATCTTAATTCTGTGAAAATTCTTATTCAGTTTAGGCTCCGTTTTCATCTCAGTTCCAAGTGCGTGTCTATGTGGTGTGTAAATACAGTTTGTATAGTGGTGCATGTGGGGTCAGTGAGCACCATGACTGGAGAGTCCAAAGCCACTGCCCTGCAGGGACCTGTTCCATTCTGCTGAAATCAACAGATACCATCTCAGCTCAGCTCACCTGTGTGTCTGTTGCTTCTTGATCCATGTCCCACAGAATTTGAATTCACTTGCCCAACCTGATAGAGGCTTCTGGAGAGCTTGGGTGAGATGACGTGCAGTTGCTTTGAAGATGACAGACACATGGATGCACACAGTCAGCCAGCCCCATTTGACAATAGCCAATTGGTTAAGAACAACTTAGTGAACAACTGTCCCGTGGTAACAAGTAAATTAGGTAAATTGGAATGATGTGTGTTCTGAGAGGTTCATATTTGGTAGACAACGTCGAGTTCTTCCCAGTTGCCAAAGAGTACTGTCAAAACATGAATAAAAGAAGGAAGCTTTCAGATTAGAAAAGAAATGAGTCTAGCAGAACCTGGTGAACATTAACACTAACAGAATGGATGGATGCTCCAAGGCAGGAGTTGATCATGAGGACAGGAAAGTCAGTGCTGACTCAGATTGCTGCCTTTAGGGGAAGGAAGGAAAGACAAAATGACTCAGGGAAAAGGCCACATAAAAAGTTGGAAGAAAGAAGAGATATGCCGTGGCATGCAATTTCCATCACTTGTTGGTAAGTCCAACACCCGAAATGCAGCATTCAGTAAAGCAGAAGCTTTGCCCCAAAATAACAGAGAACCAAGAAAATCCATGTGACACATCAAGGGACATCGATGTGAGGGCAACTTTGAGAGAATGTACCATTTCGGAGGGACAGCAGGGCAGCCACTGAGCCCACATGCCAGCCTAGGAGGACCTGCTATGAATGCATGTGGGCAGCGCCGGGAATTTCTCACAGTGCTGATACGGAGCCAGAGGACGTGCACCAAGGAGTGGAGGCAAAAGCTAGAGAAGCCATTTGTCACCATAACCTTGGGGCCAAACTATGGGGATGACTCAGCCCGAGGTTTACTCAAATACCAGCAGGGCAAAGATTCTACCAAAGTTTCTGCTCAAAGCTGTTCCAGTGTAATGTGAGAAAGTAAAACAATAAGCATGAAATCACATAAAAGTAGGACTAAGTACTGTGGCAGATACAAAGGGCATGTTACCTCCAGAATTTTGTCCCAGTCTGTCGGATCAAGAATCTCCCAGTCATGGGATTATTAAGTCTGGAATAATCAATGGAGCCTGTTAGAGCAGGTAGACCAAGGTGTGGCTCAAAGTCTGTCCCCTCCCAAACTCAAGGTGAAATTCCTTTGCCATTGTAAACTATTCAGAAGTAACTAGATTACAGAGTGCCGCCACCACGGGTGAACTGGCAAGTTCTTCGCCAAGCTGTCCTCTCTTGCCTTCTTATCTCTTGCTTTGTGATGCTGCTACAAGAAAGCTCCCCTCAGGTGCTGAGGCCTTGGTGTCAAAGCTCCCCTCAGGTGCTGAGGCCTTGGTGTCGGTCTTCCCAGCCTGTAAACCAATAGATCTCTGCTCCTTACACATAACCCACTGTATTAGCTTTCCCATTGCTGAGGAAAAGCACCTGGCACTCAAAATTTAAAGGAAGAAAGTTTATTTGGCTCATGGTTTCAGAGGTTCTAGCTCCCGGGTGGCTGGTTTCAAGGCAGAAACATCATGACAAATGAGCATGGTGGAGGAAAGAGGCAGTCAGGAAGCTGAGCCGGAGAGGAGAGAGAAAAGGACCAGAGAGTAACCGTGCTCCCGTGACCATACGCCCTGAGAAGAGAGCTTCACTCACGAGCTAGAAGTTTCCCAGTCCTGTCAAGTCAATGATCACTGTCTACGGTCACACCAGGCTTTGCGTATTTTGTTACAGTCACATAAAATGGCTTAGATTGTTCTAGCAGGAAGACACAGCTAAGCCCGTGGGTCCGTCACAGAGCACAGCTGAAAAGAGCATGCACGCTCCAGGGCACATGTCTGAAAACACGTCTGAGAATATTTAATTCTTCCGTAAAAACAAGATACACAAGTAGGTTAAATGGACTCATTAAACTACTGAATATAAACCCTATGTAAGCTGATAGTTTGGGAGACAGAAAAATGCACAGCTTAAGTTCAGTGAAGGTAAACAGGGAGCTTACACGGAGCTTACAGGCAGAACTGAGGAGGGTTTGTGCACAGCAAATCATATCTAAGGTGGACAGAGTAAACAAAACTAAAATGCTGCCAACAAAGAAGAGCACTGTTACAGACAGAAAGGATGGAAAGGTCAAATTACGGTCTCCTCACTTGTGGACTGATGGCTCCGGCCCCCAGATTTGGCGACACACTGGTGTGTGGCGTGTTCCCATGTTAGGTCCACATATGCTTGAGCCAGAAAAGCTCACGAAGAGTATGGCTGTTGGGGAGGCTCATGACTACAGGATAGCTGTGGCCAGGGAACTTTCCTTCCACGGGAAGAAGCACATGGCAATGGCCCAAGACACCTTCTGTTCACGGGCCTTTGTCTCAAACCTCACTTGGGGCCCTCATAACCATGCTGTCACCACCAATACGCAAGACTCAGCTACATACAGCCGCTCTGCCTGCTTTCAGCCTGTCCAGGAAGGACTCACCCGTTCCTTATCCTTGCTTCTTGTAATGTGCTGATGAAGTCAGTGGGCAGAGCGACTCAGGCACGTCAGTTGGTGTGGGAGTTTCCTACTCTGAAGCCGCTGGGACAGCCTGTCTCCATGTGGCATTGGCTCCCAGGAAAAGCAAAGTTTCTCTTCTTTCCAAGACTCTTGGCACAGCTGCCAAATGGCTAATGCCTTAGAAGGAGCAGCCCAGAAGCTACCAGCGCACCAGGATTATTTTGCAGACAACGGTAACCGTGAGGAGACCGCAGGCACTTTAGTGTGCTTGGAATATTAGGGTTAGTTGTATAGAGATGAGAGATGAGACGATTCAACCAGATGCGGACATGATCACAAAAGGCTTTCCTACCAACATTTGTAGCGAAAAGGTTAGCCCATAAGCAAAGCAGAATCCTTGAAGGATATGGCGAAGCTAAAACCTGATCATCTGTGGGAGAGAGCTGGAATCGCGTGGGGAGGGGTCAGAGAGGAGCCTGACTGGGGGTCAGTGACATCGTTCAGAGAGTGTGACAGAGGTCCAATAGGAAATAAAAGGAGACTGAGCAAGAGTTGTAGCTGCAGGGTTGGTGGAAAAGAGAGGTATTCTAGACACGGCAAGTGGGCAAGACAAGGGGATGTGAGGACTGATTCTGGGACATCTGAGAGATGCCCAGGCAGGGCGGGCTCAAAGTGCCAAGGACAGCAGTAGATCCGGCAGTACTGAGCTCAGCTTCAGGCCGTGGGAGCCATTTCAGAAGGGTCCCACCAGACATCTGGGTGGACGAGTCTGAAATACAGATGCCTGGTGTGACTGATTTCAGGTGTGGACAAGACACTGCCAGAAAAAAACCTGTAAGATGAATATAAGGGAACAGACGACCATAGTGAGGACTGCGTGGTCTGCAGAAGCAGAGGAAGATGGGTTGTAGGAGCCCCCAGTGCTTGAGGAGAATGAAGATGAAACTGAGCTTGTAGAGCAAGGCCAGGAGGAAAGGCTATCTCAAGGTGACTGCGTCATATTGGTGCTACGAAAACCGAGAAATACACTTTAATCTAAATGCACCAGGGGAAGAGCCAATAGCTGCAGAGCCTGGGCTTGCCCACACGGATATTTATCAAATACATAAAAGAGTATGGTGCTTTTAATCACACACTATTCGTGGCTGCGGTATTTCTCCTTAAGGCACCCTCTCAATGATCAGGAACAGTGCCTGCAAAGGAGGTAGGAGAAAAATAATGTGGTGCCTTTCTCTCAAGTGCAATAATTCATTTTCAAAATATTAGCAGAAAGTCAATAAGTGTTTTTTAATTGAAAAAGCAAATTCAGATGCCTAGGAATGCACTGGTGAGTATAATAAAATAAAGATGAATGATAATCATTACTTTCTTCTTTCAATTCAATTTATGTCCATTACAGATCCAGAGACATTACAACTTAAATAAATCTCGAAGTGCTATAAATGATTCACTATTATTTGCCTTAGTTAAAAGTCACGACAGAACACAAACAGCAGGTCTGGCAGCTCCACCTGGTTTTTCTATTTTTAATTTTGTTTGCGCTCTAGCAGGTGAGACAGAGCTATTTTCATGCTTTCTCTAAAGAACGAGGAACTTGAGATTCAGGTCTAAGGTGTGAAATCCAAAAAGAGTGAGTGGCACTTAGAGGGGACATCTGATGACATTCTCAAGTACATGCACTCTGTTTTACCCCAAGTAACTGTCAAGCGAAAGGCTAAAGATCTCCATGTGGCATTGGCTCCCAGGAAAAGCAAAGTTTCTCTTCTTTCCAAGACTCTTGGCACAGCTGCCAAATGGCTACTGCCTTAGAAGGAGCTGCCCAGAAGCCTGTCGAGTGTCAGGTGGGTGAAGGGTGCTGTCGCCAGTGGCTGAGCTGTCTCTGAGGCCACTGTGTCTTAGCACGGCTCCAACACACCACAACTTCTGGAATCATCTGCCCAGGTCCTGGGACGCAAAGGCATAATGCCAGGGGGCTGGCCAGCTGGCCACGGGGACACAGAGGGACAGGACTCAGCTTCAACTGCACAGAATGCACCCAAGACCCAGTGCCATGGGATTCATCCACAGGGCGTCTGCGCCCAACTGGAAGTTGCTGGTATTCCTCCACTTTGAGTAATACCAAATTAGCATCTACTTAGTGTCTAATTTATGAGGATTTAAAAAAAAAAACTTTAGTTCGCATTGCAGTATAAGACGGATTTGGTTTTTTTTTTCTCTTTCTTTTTAAAAAATATTTCTACTATTATTTCAATCCACCGAAAGTGGCCAGTCTCAATGGCCGCCCACCTCCTGTCTCCCTCTCCTCACTTACACCACCACATCAGATGCCATCTCCTTGCCATCCCCTCAGGACTGCCTGCCATTCACACTTTTAATATAAATCTAATATGCTCTGCCACAAGCCCCATCCTGTCGCTCAGTGATTTACACATCAAACACTGACTAACTGCCGTTGCTTGCGGTCAGGAGCAGAGATGGGGTGGGGGTGGGGCAACCCCACTGCCCGTCACAGGAGATCAGGGGAAGCAGCTCATGCAGGTGGCGGCCCGCTAAGGAAGAAGGTCACTCAGCACTGCTCAGGGAAGACCGAGGGTCTCTGCAAAAGGCGTCAAGGGCTGGGAGTTTGCTGTTCCTGGTGTACAACTCATCTGCTTCATGTTAACTATAAAAATTTCTCTCAAATCTAGGTGCAGATCAATTGCCCCGTACCTAAGAAGGTTTCTGAGAGTTGATATACATTTAGAGAATAATTTTATGTTGACTTCTGTTTGTTGGTCATGTGCATTTTGAGGCTTTGTAATGTGGCACATACTCATGACATGAGTGTCCAGCTGTGAGCAAACTATATACTTCCTTTACTCAGAACATGATTTTTGAGTGAAGAAACACAGATAATAAATAAATAAATAAATAAATAAATAAATAAATGTACTTTGGTGTTATGGGAAAAAGTGTTTCAAAAAGCCATCAAAGGGCTGTGTGAGGGTTATATATATATATATAGTGTGTATAAATATTGAAAAATACATACATTTTATATATATATACACACAAATGGGGTAATATATACACACATATATACATATATTGCATGTATATATATATATATAGATGCACAAGAGGTGGGTATGCATACACACAAATGTTTACACAACTGAAACACTCTCGTGTCCAAAATTGTACATGCATATCATACTACAAATGTGTTAGGACTATAAAGCTTCTATTGCACTAACATCATATTTAAAATGCCTTAAAGTTATAGACTGACTTATACACAATCCATCATGTAAGACAATAAAACAAAACACCATTCTATTGTCCGACATGTCATTCACGAGCGTTCTTACACTGCGAATGCCATGGAGGAGACCTCCCAGGCCGAGGTCAGCTGCGCAGGCTGGGAGGAAGGTTTCCATGCATGTGGGAGGTGTGGGAGGCAGGCAGATGAGCTGGAATTCCTAATCAGAACACATCATGTTGATTTTCTTGCCCACATTGTAGAACGCCTGGTTGACATGGAACCTCAGAGAGACATACAACCCCTCATGCAGGCAACATCTGTCTCTGCAAGGGGTCTTGGCTTCACTGGGAAGGCCAGGACCATGTGAGGAGAATATAAAACCTCACTAAAAAAACCCAATTGACAGCAAACAAATTGGAAGCAGTAAGTAATCACGGTGCCTTATCATTTAATCTCTGCCAGAAGACAGGCCCTCTGGACCACTCCTAGCCAACAGAAGCAGCCATTTAACACCCTGGTTTCGATTAGAGGGCGTGTGTGGCCTTGGGATGCTCTGTCAGGGTGCGGTTGTTCTGATGGATTACCCTCGTGAACGTTTCCTCTGAGATGAATCAAATTGCTCTCATGAGGCGTGTGGATGGATCATGCACACACACAGGATGCCTGCGTGCCACATCTCCAGAGGGACTGCGGACAGCACACCAATAGAACTTTTCCTCGTGAAGGTTTCTAATGCAACGAAAGTAGGATTGGGAGGTTGTAACTAGTTTCATTTTAAGTGAGATTATGAGAATTAAAAAGTACAATTATAGCCAAATTTATAGTAGTAATAAAGGTGCATGTGTCTCTAGAGGCATGAACCAAGCCCAGATAGAGGCATCATCCCTCCCAACTGGTGTCCCACCTAGTATTTCTTGTGGTAAGCATGGAAATGCATCAGGAATAACAGGAGCTGTGCATGTAAATACTAAGTTATTTTTTTCTACAAAACTGTATTTTTTTGTGTAGAGCTGAATTTTTGTTGACTAAGAATGAACAGAGAGAGAGAGAAAGAGAGAGAGGAGTGAAATGGGAAGAAAGTATAGTATGCGAATGAATCTCTAAGTTGTAGGTAAAGGTGCATCACAATTCCCCTTGCACCATGAGTGTCTTCCTCCAAAGGAGAAGATGGCCCAGTTCCTCATGCCAAGGATGAATGCATGGGTTGGCATTCTTTCCTCCAGGTAATTGGTCTAATTCTTACTGGTACCACTAGTTACCATAATTCATGGGTTTGTAGGAAAGTTTGTTTGCTCATCTTGAACCTGAAAATCTAATGCGAGTGCATCGTGTCTGCTGAGATCCACGCGCCCACACCCATCCCATCCCCACCACTGCTATCGTTCCTTCCTCGTCCTCTCCTTCCTCTCCATGTTCTTCCCCAGTAGCAGTACACACAACACTCTTGGGAACTTATCCTTTCAAATACACCACTTAACTTCCAAACAAACTCACAAAGTAGACCAAAAGTGCTTTCACATATGAAGAAAACGTGGGCTTAAATACACCAGGGCATTTGAGAAGATGACCTAACTCTTTGCACTAAAAGGAGATGAATCAGCTCTTTAGCCCTTTTTGATAACTTACGACTCCTTGGTCTAACCTATGCTGTCTTGGAGAGTTTCAGCGAAGCGACATCTGAAGTACTGGTGAAGGATGGCCACAAGTTCAAAAGAACAGCCCAAATGCACACGAGGGTGGGGACCGCCCTCAGTGTGCCCTGTGCACTCCCGGAATCCCTTTATTCAAATTCCACCGGTCAAAACCCAGCTTGTCCAGCCCTGAGCAATTTTACTCACAGTGACTCCTCCATGGCGACGGTTAAACAAACAGCGCCTACCGCCCCAGGGTGTGCCCCTACCCATCCCTCATAACAATTTCATTTTTAAGCTCTCAGATGCCAGACATCACGTAGCCTATTCACTTACAACTGTTAGAGTACATGACGCCGTATTTGGAAATGACCTACTCAATTAAGATCCAATAAATTCCCAACTACCTGAAAGGTTTGTTTAAAAGTACGAGGGGTGGTATATACATCCATCTGGTATGGGATCTCCATGCCAGTGGTACAAGTCTCTTCCAATCTCTGTCCAGTGACATCGTGTCTGTAGCCTGACCAGAACCATGATGGACTTTCATAGCCAGGAGTCTAGGAATGTTACAAGAAGATCTCCCACCTGCAACCAGCTGTACTGGGAGCTTCCCTACCTCCAGACTACAAAAACGACAATCAGGGTCCCCTCAGATCCCACAGGAACCTAAGTGAGAGAATACGTGCATGCCCATGGTTGTGCGTGGACAGAGGTGAACGGGCAACAGGCTCCGCTTCCTGCAGCCCTAGACCTTGTCCAGAGCCGTGAGATGGGCTTCCTAAGAGATGGAGTGTCACGTGATTTCCTAGCCTCTGCCCATCCTGGAGGAGTGGTACAGCTTCACGTTAACCACATGCCACTCTTCCGTGATTTTCTCTCCAGTGATTGGAAAACTAGTTCCGAAAGATGGCCCACGGAGGAGCTCCAGGCTCCCACTTCAGCACGGAAGTCTGCGTCGTTCCAACATTGTAACAGGAGGAACGAGACCAAGACATGTGTTGTAGCTACTTTTTCATTGCTGTGACTCAATACCTGACATGTACAACTTTGGGGAGGAAAAATGTATTGCAGCTTTCAGATTCAGAAAGTCCCAGTCCAGTCACAGGTGGGTGGCTAGAAAGAAAGAAATGGAATCCTCTGGCGGGGCTGCAGCTGGAGCCAGAGCCACAGCTGGTGCTCTGGAGACAGAGATCCTCACGGCACCAGGACAGAACTGAGACCAGTCTGGGAGGAAGGCTGAACAGCACACGCCCCTCAAGGTCAAGCCCTAAGCCTCCGCCTCCTTCCAGCCAGGCCCCACCTCCCGAAGGCACACAGTGTCCATAGGTTCCTGAGGCTTTTGGGGGACACTCCAGATCCATGCCATGACACCACTCTACAGGATGATGTCTGTTGGACCGTGGGTATCAGGAAGGTGCAATCGCAGGTAGGATTTGCCCTGCAGAACATCCAGTGAGGAAAATACACAATCATACCTAAGTGAAAAATTAAATACAAAGTTCCAGTTGTGCTTTATAATGACCTTCATTCTGGGCTGTGTGTGTGTGTGTGTGTGTGTGTGTATGAGAGACCGAGAGAGAGAGAGAGAGAGAGAGAGAGAGAGAGAGAGAGAGAGAGAGAGAGAGAGAGAGAGAAACTGTAATAATCTATAGAGGTAAGTATTTTTCTCCACAGATATTAGTCACCCTGCCACACTGCACATTATAAAGTTCTTAAAACTGTATTCAATGCCCTTTTCAACCTTCTTTTAGCATTGTTTAAACCAATTTGCATAGAAGAACTTGTTTTCACAAGTTTCCTGCACACAGCAGTCCCCAGTTTTTTTAACCCAGGGATAGATTTTTGTGGAAGACAGTTTTCCACCGACTGGGGTGGGGTGGGTGGCTTTAGGATGATTCAAGGGCATTACACGTGTCCTGGAATTTATTTCCATTATTATTCCATTGCAAAACATAGAGAAATCACTGCAGTGCAGAATCAGAGAGACCCCTGAGCTTGTCATCCTGTGATTAAATGTTTGCTTCTGGGGATGATGGGAAAAGTAGTGGCTGTGTGTCAGACTTCGCTGTCGAAGTCACTCCGTATCCCAGCCGCTGCGCAGCACTGGCATCATCTCAGGTCACCAGGCATTAGATTCTCACAAGGAGCATGCAACCTGGATCCGGCGTATGTTCAGTTCAAGGCGGGGTTTGGTCCTGTGCGATTCTAATGCCACCCCAATCTGTCAGGAGGTGGAGCTTAGGCGGCAATGCATGAGACTGGGAGAGGCGGCAGGTAGAGTTGAAGTTTCACTCCCTTGCCCGCTGCTCCGCTCCAGCTGTGCAGCCTGGTTCCCAACAGGACACAGACTCGTACCAGGCCATGGCCCTTGGGTTGGGGACTCCTGGCCAAGAGGATAGTTTCAGTTTATTTATACAAGGAACCAGATGGAGAATGAGCAGCTGTTTTCTGGGCAGATGTGCTTAGAATGAAGCAGGAACGGCTACTGCTGCCTCTAGAACTCTCAGCCACATGTCTATTATGTGTAGTTGTGTTTTAGGCCATGTGTAGGCAGCCCCAAACCTGATTTATCTGAAGTCTTTGTGGGTGATGGTTGGTTGTTTTTTTTTTTTTTTTTTTGAGACAGGGTCTTGCTCTGTAGGCCAGGCTGCTCCTCAATCCACTACGTAGCCTGGGCTGGCCTCCAACTCACAGAAATCCTCCTACCTCAGACTTTCAGGTAGTGGGATTACAGGCATGTGCCACCATCTCCGGCTCAGGTGACGGTGTGGAATTGAGCTCAGGGCCTTGCACGTGCTAGGTAAACAGCTCAACCACTGAGCTATGCCCCAAACCCCAAACCTAACTTATTGTACTTCCATTATTTAATATCAAGGAATTCTCCAATCAGGCTTGTAGCAGCAAGGACCTGCACTTGTGAGGAAAAATGACTGCACGTCACAACCACGTAGACTGTATTTTCATGATGCGTCATCTAGCCCCAGCGCACAGCAGCTGCAGCCACCACACCGCTCATATATTAAGAGGACATTACATAGAGGATGTTCTCCACACGCTTTCCAATGGGGTCTCACAGAAGCCAGGTGTTAAGATATCTCCACAGAAACAATGAGTAAGGTACCCAAGAGTTAGACAGCTCCGCAAATGCTCTGAGTTCAGTGTCTTCGCAGACACTATATGTTAACTGTCTCTGCAAAAGCTGTGAGTTAGACGCTTTCCCAAACACTAGGCATTGTCTTCTCGCCAGAAACAACGAGTTAGGTATCTACACGGGAACTAAGGGTCAGATTCTGTACAGATCGTGAGTTCAGCTTCTCCACAGACACCGTAAGCTAATTATCTCCACAAATGCTATGACTTAGATATCATCACAGTTATTTCCTGAGAGAAAATGAACTAGATACCTCTACAAAAGAGAGAGAGAGGAACAGAGAGAGAGAGAGAGAGATAGCAACTAGTAACATCCAGAAGCAATGAGCTATGTTTATCCTCAGAAATGATTAGTTAGATATGTCTACCAAAACTATAAGCTTGGTATCTCAGAAATATGAGTTAGCTTTGACCACAGAAATTATGAATTAGGCATCTCCACAGATGCTGTGAGTTAGTTATCTCCAAATGCACTGAGTAAGGCACCCCACAGAAATTACGTCCAGTGTCATCACAGAAACCTGTAGTTACAGATTTCCACAGAAGCTCTTGAGTTAGGAATCGCCACCAGAAATGATAAATTAAATATCGCTGTTTCCCTGAAGCTGAAAGCGTTTTCCAAGCATGTACGAAGAGTCAAAAAGAGGCGTCTGTGAAGTTACGGCGTACGCCAGGCCTCCACCACGACCTCACACATCTGGAGGCGAAAGTCAAAACCTGTCCCTGTTCCTCGGCTCCTTTTATCTTCACGATGGCTCAAGGGTTTCTCTCCTTTTTATCTAACATCTAAGGTTTACATGACTGGAAATGTCAGGTGATTTGTCCCTTATCACGAATGTGTATCAAAGGCAAGACAGATTTTCTGCCTATAATAAACTTGGCCACAAATCGGAATATTGACATTAATATTTAATATATACAATGCTTAGAAACATTAAAGGTTTAACATTATGTAGTATGAGATGCTAAAAACAGTACAAATAATATGTTTCTCTTTTAACAAAGTGTGGGATTAAAGATTCAACTTGATTTCCTAGGTACCTTTACTGTTGTTAAAAAAAAGAATCAGGGATTTTATTTTACCAAAATAATGTTTTTTTTTTACTATAAGTTTATATTACCCTAAAGACATATAAAATCATTTATTAAGCATTATTGGCCATTTTATAATTTAAAAACTGAGACTATTGCAGTTAAACTCTATGCATTTGAAAATCTGTGGTAAAATAAATCTTCATGGAGAATCATTTTTAATTTATTCACATCATAATTAATTCTAATTTTATCTAAAGAAAGACTCACCATATTTGGTATTGAAAAATGCTTTATATTAAAAGAAGTAAGCAGGATGTTTTAGAATAAAATCAAACAGCTGAATCTTCGGGAGTTCAAAAGCAGCTTATCTACTCGCATGTTTGTTTAGACTGACATTATCGTACTCATTGTAAAACAAATTAGGAAGACTTTTGCAAAGTAATACAATTTCATTGTAAAAACCCTTTATGTATAAATTAATACTGGGATCAAATGCAAATGTTTTCTTACATTTTTGTCTAATTTGCACTTTCTCTTCTGTTATAGAACACTGTTCCTTGAGTATGTTAGTCAGTTTCACCAGAACAACCAATTCTCTTTTCATCGCTATGGTGATAGATGTTCCAGTGCCTACTGAGGATGTCAGTAGCAACATTTACATAACTGCAGTGTTATCTGTCATTTCCTGAAAGTGTACGTGTGAGATTTCAACAAAGTGAAGGTGGGCGAATCCCAAGGAGAAATGAGTAGTATCAAGGCCGTCTCTATGTGAGGAAAACACGGTCTCTCCGATATCCAGTATTCTTGTCTTAAAAAATGACATTTTTATTAAAGTCCTATCAGTTTTGCCACAAAGTAAAATCCATAACAACAAGCCAATCAGTTTCACATGGCACACCCTTTAGAGTCTCTACCTGCTATGTCAACCTCAGAACAATTTCACATGCGCAAACATGATCCAAGTAGTTTCCAGTTCGGTCCTTCCCTCATCGTGGTCTATTTTGTTCAGACTCATTTATTATTGGTATCAGGAGATGAGTGAATTTAGTAGTGTAATTATGGAAGACAAGCTGATCATTATCCTTAAATTTCCTAATTTTTATAAGAAGATTGTCTGAGGATATATACTTCCCCTGTAACAGAATTTAAAATTTCGGTGGTACACATTAATTGCATAATCTCAACCATCATCTTGCAAAGATGCAAATGATTTAATACTCTTTTTCCAAGCCACACATCCTATGTTACATTTGAAAATTATGCAAGTGGGGGGCCAGAGGAAAAGGCAAGGAAAACATGAGTGTATTTCCTCCCAGGGGACCCAGTAACAAAAGACAAAATGAACTATTATTGATCTCCTCCTCCGACTGAGCTTTCTGAGGCTTCTAACTGACCTCTCCTTAGCCGTGGACAGAGCAAAACCAAGAATTGATTATCGCTCACTTCTCCACCTAAGCTTCATGGATCTTCAACGGTTGACTAGTTAATTAAATTCGGTAACAGAATCCCAGATTAGAGCTCTCTTCATAAGTATGCTATTAGTGAACCCATTTTTCAACTAAGAAACATCTGCCCATTACCACTATAATATTCCTTCCTAACTCTAGCATGCTATTCACTAGCTGACAGATCGTAAGTTATTTGACCCACCAGGAGGCAGATCATCAGTCTACAGATCCCTGTCCTGGCTTCTTGAACAAACTGTGAAGTTTGATACATGCTGTATGTCTTTGATCATTCATTTTCCCAAAGCCTAAAATGCTAGTTTTCTGAGAACTGAAAACTGAATGGTAAGAGGAGGGGTGTCCACACACTGCCACTTGGCCAATACCGGTGAAATGTGGGCCTCGCACAGCTTTGCAGTGGACATGGGCAAGGACTTATCAAATCAATCAATAGCTTACACTTCTACAAAGCAAACACATACTGAACACTAGGTGTGTATGTACTGTACTGTGTAAATTGTCAATGCGAAGAATATTTCTTAGAAAGAATCTTTGACAGACACAAGCCAAATGCATTTCTTTTGACTCAAGTACAGAACGTGGAACATGGGAAAAAGAGTATTTTTCTGATAAACGATGCCCTAATCACAATATGTTTAAAATTAACAGTGTATCAAGGAAGCTGCAGGTGATACATCTGGACTGAGAAAAGAATCAAGGAAGGCACAGTGGTGCGCGGTTCAGGCAAGACCCAGGGGCACGCTGAACGGTGGACGCTGTTTGTTTGAGAGAATTAAAGCCAGGGTAAGGCAAGACTTATGTCCACTTCTTCAAATTTAGACTGAATCCTCTCACAGACACCAGGCGCCAGATCCAGGTTTGTGACTGGTGGTGCCTGGCATCATCCAAACACCAACCTTGAACTGAAGAGCATGCGAGTCTCTTTTATTCTCTCCACACCTAGATTTGGGGTGTTCTAACTGTGATTCTGCCCACTGGGAACAACGAGATCTTATACTTTGAGATCTTAGAATAGAGTTGGAGGGTAGCAAGAACATCACCCCCTAAGTGTCAATTTTAGCAGACATCTCTCTAATCCTTAGCCCCAGAATGACAGGCTTTTCTAGAAAAATAATCTTTAATCTCCCCGCCCTAAGCTCCTAGCATTGTGTTCCCTTCACCGCTAAGCTTCTGTGAAGAGTAGTCAGATATTACTGTCTCCTCATCGTCATCCTAACGTTCAGACTTCCACCCACCACGTTCTGGACTCAAATCCCCTCGCGGCACCTCCCCACCTGGTCACCAGTGAAACTCTCCTTACTGAAGTCTCCAATAACCAGAACTTGCCCAAGGGAGAGCCATGCTCTCTCACCACTAGAACACTGGCCGACTTCAGCTCCGCCCTCCTCTCAGTGCCGTACCGTCTGGCTCTCTTTCTGAATTGTTGACTCCTCCTTGCCATCCTCGTGTGTCTTCTACTCTCTCCAGTCTTCAAGTATCATTTTTGCTTCTGAACCGCCTCCATCTCTATGACACTGTGTATTCGTCTTCTTACCTTGCTGGATTAAACACTCTCCCACATATAATAATATCGGTAGCCGTGAGTAAGATAAGACCACAGCACTTCACATTAGAAGACCCAATTCCACGAGGCTCACCAGCACTGTTCTGGATGGTGGACTTGAGTAGAATATCTCTGAATTCCTGTCCAATCAACACTGACAGTCTCCTTATCGGTAAAGTGATAGGTTTCACTCTCCAATATTTCTTACTTCCTTATATTTTATAATTATTTATCAAGACATTTAACTATTGATACAGACAAAAATGAGAAATAAAGAGAAAAAATACGAAAATACAATTTGCATTAAAAGTTCCAGATTTCCCTTCATGAGATCCTCCTCAAAAGTTATTTACACGTAGCCAAAGTGACTGATTCATTTCCAAGATTTTCCACATTAAACATTGAGCTAACATGTTCATTTCCTCTGCATATATATTGGAAAGTTGAGGTATTGGCCAGTTTTGAAACTTGCCTAAGACTATAGCTTGTTTCTGTCACTGTTGAGATTCAAACTCTAGCATATCTCCCGAGTGTGTGGGGGATACCTCTTCAGGAAGCAAAAGGATTCAATGCACTTCCTGCCTATGGTGTCTCCTATCTCTTAGAATACTATTTTCAAAACCATCCCATCCCCACATTCAATAATATAATACAGTCTCCTGCGAAAGTTCACGGTGGTAGCTGCCAAGCAAATCTCTGAGCTAACATAAGTGAGTTGTGAACTGTGGCTCTTTGATTCATGGTCAAAGATGTTACATCAAGACTGAGATTGTTTCTCTCTCCTCCAAGTGAGCCACAGGAGGCTGGGCAGGGGCAGATCTCTAGGGAGTCGGGGAATAGCTGCTGGCACCAGCTCTGTACCACATATTTTGATTCTGTGATTTCATAGAATCCACTGCATCTGGCAATGTTTCTGTGCTCAACAGGAAGCGTATATGTGCACGCACACACACACACACACACACACACACACCCCATGCTGAATTCCAAAAAATGAAGCTTTTGTGCATGAGCTTGATACTGAAATAAGGATTTCTATTCCAAAAATTTCACAGAGAAGTGATCAGTGCAAATAAACTATTCTTGTATTAAGTAAAACCTTTGGGTGAACTTATTTTTTGGTAGAAGCAACTGATTTTGTAGTGAATGAACAAGGCATGGTTCTAGAGTTTAAAAAGTCTCACTCCAGCAAATCCACACAGTTCTTGAAAACGGGCTGACAAAAAAAAAATCACATTTAAATAAAGAGTCCTTGCCCCAGCACCTATTTGGCTGTCTAAAGTCATAGTCTAAAATTCCACTCGATAGAATGGGAGAGATGAGCATGAGCTTCATCATGTTATCTAAAAGGGAGGTGACAGACAACACCCCTCCTTTACTTCATCTTAAAATCACAACTGGAGGTGCCCCCTTGGGCCACAGAGCCACCAGCAAGAAGGACCCTGGTCTGAAGTGATTGTGGGGTCACCAGGCCAGCCCCAGGAAGCACATATAAACAGGTAAGAGAGAAAAACGAACATCCATACTATTCCAGCTGGTTACTTTGAATTGTTTTTTTTTTCCACATTAACCAAATGAGTACTTAAATAACACAAACGAAGTGAACTCAGATCTCTTGGCTTTTGAAGTCCTTTCTTCACTCACCCAGAAATGGTGTGATCCAATGGACAGCGATAGTTTCTAAGAATAACCCCCAAAACACATATTAAACTAACATATTCACTTGAAGTATATGATTTCTGAATTTCTCACTGACTCTGGGAAGCAGTAAGTACAAGCTATTGACCAAAGAAAGAACAACGGCCAAGGGACGTGACGTGTAAAACCAGAACAGAAGCAAAAAATAAAATAAAATAAAATAAAAAGAACCTCTTAAAATAAGAATAGCAATATTTCTGTTTCGCATACTGATTCTACTAACTAGCTTGAGTTCTGGCACTTTCAGGACTATTCAGACTATCTGAGAAAGCATCAATAAAGTCTGCTGCCACAAATGTACGAAAGCGGCTGAATGACAATCTTGCAAAATCTCCAGCAAGAAAAAATGTCTGGAGTCCAAGATCAGAGACTCGCTTGCAGGCCACTATCTATGTGCAGTTAAGCACATGCAGGTGGAATGTCTCTGAAAGAACACTTGCCTTGCTTACTCAGGGCAAATTTTAATTCAAATACCATTTCATTTAAAATGAGTAATATATCACCCTAAGTGAAAAGCTCCTTTGGACTAATGACAGCTCAGTAGAAAATGTGCTACATTGGACCCGACTCTAAATAGGTCAGCACAGCCACCAGAGACCTGGGGTTAGAGGAGTATGCCTAGGGTTGCAGTCCGGGGTCTTCCTAAGCAAGAGCAGCAGCCACATGTGTGGTGGTTTCACTTATTAGAGCTGTCTACCACCTAAAGCGCTTCAAACTTCATCTATGTGCTTAGATGTTTTTTTTTTCCTAACCTTTTTGTCAAAACACCTGTTTTCAATGTGACGGGGAGCAGACGCACATTTCTTAGGCAATCAGAAGCATCTATAGACCTTTCTTGGCAATTTCCATCCTGGACATGCAGGGGCACACCGTAGCCCACACCCTGTCTCAGCCTTTGCCGCCCTTGTGACTCTGACACACTACAATCATTTCAGAACTGCTGTTCCAATGGGGAGGTACTGTTCAAATGTGCTTGAGATATTAAAAAGAATCATGAAACAATGCCTCCGAACCAGAAGGGGAACCATCAGCTCTTAAGTTCTGTTCGTTCTGGCTCTCTAAAATCTCTCTGGACTTGTACTTCTCTTCATTCCTGCCATTTATATCACTCAGGTGGCACTATAGGGGCGGGAAGACCATAATAATTAACAACCAGTAGATCCTGACCGAGAGAGCTCCCACTCCCCCTCAGGACCCTAGAACAGGACTAGCCCTCAACTTCCCAATGCAAAGTTCTGATTAGGTCAAATTTAAATCCTCCAAGATATTTAGTAAATTTTACTCAAAGTTAGACAAACTCTGAGGTTGAGGGCCTCCCCTCCACCCCAGTCACCAACTCTACCCGAGGACTCTGACTCCAGTCGCAAGGAGCCAGGGTCCAAAAGCAAAGACAAAGAAATTATCCATTCAAAAGTCTCACTCCAGAACTGGGCATGACGGTGCACATCTACAGCCCCAGCACTCATAAGGCTGAGGCAAGAGGACTGAGTGTTCAAGTTCAGTCTGGGCGACTTAGAGATTTTAGCAAGACCCTGTTTCAAAATAAATAAGGACCTAGACATGTAGTTCAATGCCAATGCCCTGCGTTCAAACTGCCATACTGAAAAAAAAAAGCAGCACTACTCTGATACTAACTGTAAGCTAAGGGGGTATCCCCAAGCTGCCTTCTGGTTTGGAAATACTCTAAGGGTCCCACAAAACTAACCAGAATGGATTCTCCTCGTGACTGTGTTTGTTATCAAATGCCACGTGTGCACGCGTGCACACACACACAATGTACCCATGCACACACATACATGCACATTGGAACCAGCCAGAGGAAGCAGTCCTATTTGGCAGTCTTAGAGGGGCCCTGAAAGAGGCTTGATTGTCCTCAGGGACAGCCATGCTTCCAGCATTCACGCGTGACACACTCACAGTGCACTTCAAACCCAGGAATTCTCCAGAGCTCCAGTGTCCCACATAACCCCGAAGCTCCATGACAAAGCCATAGCTGATGACACATTGCCCACTGGACAGAACCTGGCCTCTAGGTCCAGAGCCTGATCCGTCGTAACCCTAAGTCCCATACACAATGGGGTGGTCTTTCGGGCAGGGCCAAACCCCGTCCCTACGCATCCCCTCAGCCTCCAACTGTTCGTGTGTTTCCAGAGACCCACCATGCACAATGAAATCATTTCTACCACTTTGGAGTCTCCTAGAGTTCAATGGGTCCTCCCTGGAGCCAGGATAAAAATCAGACTTCCCTTTGGCGAGACCGAATTCTACCAGGCTGCTCATGCCGGTGCCAGCCCTCTCAGCTTGTCCCTTCACCACTGATGGGCAGCAGCATCCCCTACCGCCACTCTCAGGCTTTCTCACTGACAACCAAGCTTCAGAACTTAAGGGGAAAACTGAAGTCATCAGACGGGATTCCTCCCGCCTTTCCAACAAAAGTTTGCAAGCCAGGTGCACCTGAACAATTCATTTTCCTTCTATGAAAATGAAGCAAGCATTTTTGTTCAGCAAAGCCCAGCCACCTTGCCCTGCTCCCACACCTTCTGCGTGCCTATGGCCCTAACATTCCCCGCTGGGGTCTCTTGCTTGTATTGTTGCTCCATTCTTCTCATTTGACCCTCTTCTCATATCTAAACATTTTCCAGAGTCTTCAAAATTGACCCAAAGCCCCACTTCAAATCAGTCTTGCAGTGAGTGCTACCTCCAGGTCGACTCCCAGGTGCACGCCCCGCTCCCCTCTGCCACCCCGGCATGTGGAGCCCCTGCTTCTGCTTGGGTGCGATGCACACCGCCCCTCGCTGCACCCTGCACTGCTCCCTGGCTCCTTCACACATTCTTCTTCCTCCAGAGACAGCGGTCACACTGGTCACGCCGGTCTCTCAATCCACCCTTCAATGGCTGCACGTTTTTTTGTTTGTTTTGACAGAAACACCATCCTCAGTGGGCCCGGAACTCTCACATACTCTGACTGTCCTTGCTACTAAGGTCATCTTGGCCTGTCTCCCTCCTCACGTTTGCCTGCACCTCGGTGACTGTCCTTCTGCTCCTCACAGCCCCTTCACCACGGCCGCCCAGGTTTGCTCGCAGGCTTCGCTCTGTAGCGGCAAGGTTGAACCTGTGAGGCTGAATATTCACCAACCGAAACACAGGAGTCAGTGCGCCCTATGCGTCATACACAACAAATGACTCAGAGGTAAAGGGAATTTTCCAAAATGAGGAATGCAATTATCAACAGTCACTACAAGCATCAAATTCCATCAGTAATTAGTGCACATAAACAAGTATATACTACAGTTTTTAATCATAATTTGAAGATAAACACTAAAACTTTTCATTGCTGTCAGCAGCCAGGAAATACCATGGTTAGTAGTCATTAGAAATATGGAAACTCTTTAGTGAAGTACAAGTAACACAAAAATATGTGACATAATTTTCTTTGTAATCTGAATATAAATACGAAAAGTGAATTTTCCCCTGATCCAGGAGCTTAGCTAAATATTGAGAACACAGTTGGCAACAATACTTTGATTTCAACCAAAAATAGAAACATTTTTAGTCTCCACACAGCAAAGCCTCCCCTAGCAATGAAAGACCCATGGACCAAGATGCTGATAAGGTGAAACTATTATTTATTTTGTTTTTATAAAAATGAGGATCTGATTATTAAAGCAAGTTTCACAGCTGGATATTTGATCTAATCTCAATATAATTTCATTAAAAGAAATAACAATAGATACAAAAAATTGGCCTTGTAGTGCTATCACACTACACATTTAAATCATCACTCGGGAGGCGGAGGCGGGAGGACTACTGAGTCTGAGGCCAGCCTGGGCTCTCCAGTGAGTTCAGGAGCAGCCTGGGCTACAGAGCGAGACCCTGTCTCAAACATCATACTAGCAATAATCTTCTCCTCACGTCCCTCTGCAGCTTGAGCGAGGGCCGCCTTCCCTTCCCTCCTTCGAACTCCCTCTCCTCATGCTTATTTTCTGCCCAGATTCCCCGACGGTGGCAAGAACGCTCCGCTCCCCTGGGGCTCTCCCTCTGGGGTGTTTCCCATGAGGAAACCGTAAGGTGACACAAGAGCAGCGGGGACAGGAGAACCCAGAGCAGGAAGCGCACACACGCACCAGCCGGCTCTTGCAGTGGCAGCAAGGATCTGGGAACCGGCCACCCGATCTGGGGCATGGCAGAAAAGTCACTGCAAGGAACTTGAGCTTCAGAAGATCCTGGCGTGGGAGAAATCAATAGAAGATTCTTGGAAATCAGCCCCTCCCCCCTTTCTGTGCTCTGCTAGAGTGGGCCCACGAGCGGGTCATAACGATGCCCCACAGAGCTAAAAATAACGAGGCACTGGTACTGCTGAACCAATGACAATCGTGAGAGGCGTTTGGCATCCGCACAGAGCTTCACGTGAGAACCCCGGTGGTTAATCCAATCAGCGTTAATCAAAGAAACCTTATTCAAGATGAAGTCACAGACTTAATCAATAATCAATTGTAGCTGACTCTTCGCTGGAGTTATGTGCTCCTCGGCTGCCAGGCCCACAGCGACGAGAACCTGGAGATGCTCAGCCCGGGGTCCACCGCCTGCCCCTGCCAGGACGGCCAATGGGTGTTTTAGCAGAGAAAATACACGTCTAAAGAACAGAAAGCCTCCCTCTCCTCCCTACTAGATCACCTGCGTGCTTCCAAAGGAGGCCGCTTTACTGACACAGGCGGCTCAGCTTAAACTGGAAATCCATATGCTACCCAGAGTAACAGTTCAACAATTAAAAAATTAAAGTATTTAATAAAGAACATCTTTTGCAGGACTGTCAGTGCCGAAGCGGAGAGAGGAAACTCTCCCCATCTTAAGTATCCTAGAGAGGCAGCGAGAGAGAAGAGGCATCTAACAGCACAGCAAAGTAAATATTTATGACGATAAAGACAGAAGCGCGACGCAATATGCAGTTATTCGGTGGTGACGGCATGGCTCCAGCCGATGGGTAATGATGATGGTGTGGGTGAGGGGAGACGACTCTAGGTTGGGGTGAATCCGTAGGAAAGACTTCCTGGGGGAAATCCGAGTTCCTAAATTACTGGTGATTCCTGCATCCGCACACTGTAGGAGAAAATCAAAAACTGAAAATCCTAGAGACAGAGAGAGAGCGAGCGCGAGCGAGAGCGAGGTCACTGCATTCATTCAGGCCAGGTAACTCCGTGTCTCCCCACTGTGCTGCCCCTTGTCTCACTCTTGGCTTCCGACCTCATCCTTGTTCCAAATTCTGTCCTCAGATCTGGACAGATAGGCGCAGGTTGCGCCACCTGGCTACATCTAACGTGTCCATTTTGGCGACTTTGTCCTTCATTTTCGTGACATTGCTTTCATTTCAAATAGGACGCCGCCTGAAGGAGACGCTGTCAGGTATGGTCAACACGCACGCTGGCTGTTTCATTAGGCATTAGCTCCACAGAAGGGTTTACAGCTTCAACTCTGCGCAAGTTTGTCCCTTTTTCTCTCCTTGTCTTGTTCTCTGCAATGCCACTTCCTCATGCTTTGGGAGATGCCTGGGTGTCCTGTGGTTACCGATTTTCCAGGTGTCACGCTTAGTGGAGTCCCCTCCCAAAGAGGAAGCTGTACTGCAGGGAGGTGTTTACACCAGAGACACAATGCCAGCGGTGAGGCAGTAGGGGCAGCGTCGGGAAGACCCACGAGGAGGGAAGGAACAGTGTCACAGCCACCCAGGGATGCCAGGAGGCCCAAATGACAAATAAGAGATCTTCAAAAACGCAAATTATTAGTGAACTAAAATTTCTGTATTGGCTCTCCTCACAAACAGAATACCTAAGTTCTAAAACTAGCCTCTCATTTTCATAGAATCCCTTGTTGATGTATACTATTATTGGAGGCGTCAGAAATACTGCTTTAAACACTATGATCACTTACATAGAATAGGATTCAAATTGCCAAGCAATTTTGAACATCTACAGGAATCTGTGTGAAATGATTTAAGGGAAGTCTATAGAAATAGAAAATGATAAGCCTTCTATTTTTTAATCCAGCTATTGCTGAAAACTGAACTGAAGCTAGAAACTACAAAATTTAACCAACAGTTTCAAAGAATGGGAAACTGTTGACATAGGAAATCTGATTATCCAAAGAATGCACTTATCCACCACAAGTCACTTAAAACTAAGGAAAAGCAAGATGAAATATACTTTGGAGTTGTCATAAAACTTAACTTCTCGATCCATATGTATCTTGTCACTACGGACTTGCCTTGCTAGAGAAGCTGCTAAAAGAAAATATATTTTCCTATAAATACCAAAAATCTGCTTTGATAATACAAATGTTCCAAGTACGATATTGATGGTTGCTTATTGTAAGAAGGCTACATTTTTGGAAATTTGTCATAGAAAGCTGAGCTTGTTCACTTAAAGTTATGAGCCACTTTGTCATAGAAGGTTGATTTTATGCGCCAGCCTCCAGATAATTAACTCGCCATCTGTGATCTCACAGGATTTTGTGGCTCCATCCAATTTTCATGACTTGACCTTATTTGTTCATGAGCGAGCAAGATGGCAGGCAGCTTGTGTTGGAGACTCTAAGATCAGTCTCTGGCGGAACTAAGATCCAAACTCTGCAGTTTGTCTCTAAGTCTGAGCTTTCAGCCCTGGCACCGCCCTGTCCCTTCTAGAAAAGGACAGGAGGTATGAGGCATGCCCAGTAGGACCAGCAGCCTTTGGTAACCTGCAAAAGCAGGCAGAACTCAACAGAATAGTCACTATATGTTGGTTAATAAAATATGTTGACCAAAGCTCAAATTCGGGCATTGAGGATTGGGAAATTAGAACTAGTGTTTAATTGAATCTTTGAGATTATTAACACTCTTTATTTCCACTTGATGATTTAAATCAAAACATCTTCATTTTTAAAAATTATAATCATAGCAATACTAGTTCAGTAAAGTTCCTCTTTATTTTGCCCAGCTACATCTTTCAACACAATTTAAAGTCTTAATGAATCAGCACTTGCAACACATTTTAATTTCATTTAAAAGGTTCTTTCTCAAATCCAATATAAATTAAAATGATCACTCTCTACTTGTCTGGAAGTTTTCCACCTTGAAGGCTCATATGCCTAATTCTGAGCCATCACTTTTCGAGGTGGATTTATTTATTCATTCTTATTTAGCAAAAATTGAAGCACTAACAAAAAGTGAGTGAATTCACAAAGTTTATAATAAAAGCGTGTCTATATAATTATCAGATATAACTTCTGTAACAAAGCTTCTATTATCTCCCCAAATTGCAACATATGTTTCCAAAAAAAAAAAAAAAAGAATAACATACTGGCCAGTTACTGGGAGCCCTGAAAAGGTAAGAACAGCTGTGTCAGTCATTAGAGGATGTCACCCATGTATTTTTAAGGAAACAATCTGTAAGTAACACTGCATTCGCCAGCTGGTCTCCGCTGCTCCCTACCCCCGTAAAGAGTTCATGGTGAGAAGATGGAGAGTGGCATGTGCTGCTAGACCTGGGAAAGAAAAGAAATGTCAGTGTGTGCTCCAGCAAGACACACCAAAGCGTGTAAGGGCTGGTGTAGCCAAATTTCTAGGTCATTTAAGTGAAGTGCCAAGGGGTGATCAAAATATATGGTAAATATTTAGACTTTAAGAAGATGTATTCCAGTAGAAGGTGCACTGCCTTAATTTCTCCTCAAATTCCATCTTCTCACTTGAAACACACTTACCCTGTCACTTTTGCCAAGTTCTGAAGCACTCCTGGAAGTCCCCTTTGGTGAGGCATGATCAAATACACACTGAATGTCACTGCTGAGTGCCGTCAAATGAAAAGACAGGCTTCTAAAAATATTATGGTGCATCCTCATCCACCTCATTCACTGGATCTGGTACTGCGCGACTTCTGACTCTTGCCCGAGGTCAAAATGACCACGACCAGTAAAGATGGAGAATGGATTCAGAATATCCAAGCAGCCACAGCAACACAACTGCACTGCTTTAAAGAGCCCTAAACGTATGGCTTTGGTACAGCCTCCTCAATGAACTGATGGCATGCGCCACAGTCATGTGATGTACTGCATGGGGGGTGTTCACACGGCATATGGCCAAAGGATGAGAAACAAGGACACACAGAATTTATGCTGATGACTAGACCTGTGACTTTCAACTTCAGGTGGTTTTGCTACCTAGGCATTTTGGGGATGATTAAGGCAGTTTCAGGTGTCAACACTGGAGGTGTGGCTTGCTTTTATCATTTAGGTTGGAGGCCAGTTGCACGGGACAGCTCCCGCACCAAAGAATTCTAAATCCAGAATGTCAACAGTGATGTGGTCCAGAAGCTGTGATGTGGCATGTCCATACTCCTGAGGGTGCCGCTTGATATCTCTCTAGTGATGATGACTTTAAAGGACCAGAAACCACCAGAGGGATAAGAATGTGTGCAGAGGTCACACGGCCAGCAGACAATGGCCCCAGCAGGATGGGGGGCCTGGAGGACACAGTCACTTCTCTAGGATTGCCATATCACCAGTCAAAAGTATGAACCATCGTCGGCCACTGTGACATGGAGAGAAAGGGCCACCCTGAGTTGACAGTACACCGTGACTTTCTCACAGGCCTCCCGGACCATCGACAGAGCCTCTGGGACCCCTGCGAAGCAGGTGTTTGTCATTCTTTCCTTATGTCCACTGCAGACGAGATGAACTCGTCAAAGGTGGAGGACTCAAGCCCTTTGGCTCTCGGCTTGATCGCTCCCCAGTGAATGGGTCAGAAGCGTTCTTTTCAGCACTGTGATGCTGAGGGCAGGTGGGAAGGCCTGGCTGGGGGAGCCTCAGCCCTCGTTCACAGTGTTCTAGGGGACTGGCGTGTATGTTCTCTGGGACATCACTGGGGGCTCATGCACCCACGGAAGGGGCGATCACAGGACTTCTGGCTGAGACTCTTGGGACAACCTTGAGCCTCAGCTTCGCTGAGGGAAGAAGAACTGTCACATATAAAATAGCTGATGTAATTAATCTATTTAAGTAATGAAACTTCCTTTTGAAATTGTTATTCCATTTTTAAAGGGCCACATAAACGTAAAAATAGTGGGATGTACGGTCCATCCTGTTTAGTGAAATTCATGCATGAAAAATCTTGCAAAAATCTCTGCATGTTTTACAAAAGTTTATTTGTGTTGGATGGGATTCCAAGCCATTCTGGACCACGCGAGGCCTGTGGGGCATGGTGGGACAAATGTGCCCTACCAGGTATTGACACATAGACCACGTGAGGCCTGTGGGCCACAACGGGACAAACATGCCCTACCAGGTATTGACACATGATGTAAAGACTGTGGTCATGTATGGAATAACTGATACATTAAGGAAGATGGTGATGACAGATGTTGTTCCCCCCCTTCACGGGGAATCAATCTGCCAACACCTTGGTCTTGGACTTCCAGTCTCCAAACTGTGAGGACATGAATTTCTATCACCGAAGCCATTCGGTTTATGGTCCTTTGTTACAGGAGCCCTAGGAAACTCATACACTCATGAAAAATTAGATGTCAGTATTTTTTAAAGAAATGATGGGATCCGAGATCTGAACTCTTAAACTCTTTCTGTATTTCTCTATTTTTTTGACCCATGTGGGAAAAGTAACTGATGTCAAACACATTTGCTTATGTGGTCGTTTTATTTATTCAATTGTCAAACAGGAATGGACTTGCGGGAGGTTTGGTTGCAGCATGACACTTGGATCACATGACTCTCAGAGGCTGTTGCTTTTCTGTCTTGTTCTGTTTCGTCACTGGTTTCTGACCCGGGAAGGACTCTGGGATCGCTGGGCTTCTGACCCAGTTCTAGATTAGGTCAGACCACGTGGGAAGGATTGCCCTTGTCAGTGAACAGCTGCACAACATGTTCTCTGTCGGTAGGGCCGCTTTTCGCTTCGCTTTATGACTTTGGTTTTGTTTTTCCATTTAACAAATAGGAAGAGGTATGTATTAAGAAGCCTTTATGTACAATGCTGGAAACACCACATTTAGGAGAAAGAACGAGAGATCGTGAAGTCGAGTGACTGGGTCTGTCTCCAAGAAATGCTCACATCAATCTAAATCATATATTTATTGCTTGAAATTAAAAACGAAGAATTTGTATTCAGTGTAGATCTAAGACAAAGATGGACGCATTTCTGAAATGTCCAAGGCTATCTCTTTCCTTTCCCTGTCTTTTCACACTCAGATTTAGTGTATCCCCCACAAAAGCATAGGGGAGGGGCCACCTGAAGGAGCGTGGGTGAGGGGTCACTTACAAGCCTCTGGGTGAGGCCAACGGTAGTCCCATTACTGTAAAGGGCACTCCACACAGGTGACACCTTACAGAAACTGCACACTGCCTCCCAGGACTCGTCGGTCTGGTCAGCAAATGTGAATATCATTACATTTACAAACACGGTACTAAATGTCCCAAGTATCACGCTCAGAGGTAAATCATCAGACCTTCGGACAGGGCAGGGACAATCGATAGTGTGAATGCAGCCGCTCACTAGGCAGGTGCATGAAAGGTGGCAGGAGTAAGTGGCCCACGGACACTCACCGTGCCGAGACCGCAGCTGATTGTGTTTTCAGGAGGAGGAAGAGGGAGGTAAGAGTGAAAGAGGAGGAAGAGAGGACCGTGAGGACAGGCGGCAGGGGCGTGGGCGTGTCCAAGGCACAAGGACGTGGCCGAGATCGCACCCCCTGAAATCCGCCAGAGCTGTAGGAGTGGGGAGAGGGCAGGATGAGGAGGCGGTGGCTGCAGATGATTACAGAATTCTGCGGGGTCTGATGCTGTCGGCCTCAAATCCCAGCGCTCTGGGAAGCTGAGGCGGGAGGATTACAAGTCTGAGCCCAGGCTGAGCAACTTAGCATCTTTGCAAGGCCCTGTCTGAAAACGAAAAACAAAAACGGGGTGGGGATGCAGCTCAGCGTGACGGCCACGGGCTCAATCCCCAGGACAACAGCAACAACAAAGTACGTGTGTAAATCTTCCTAAACGCAACCCAGTGATCTGCGTAACCAGCACGCACTCTCAATACAGCGAGGGAAAGCAAGACTGTCCTCCGGCAGATGCTACGCTGGAAACCGACTCGTAGATAAAACAAGTAAAAGCTGCAGCCGTTGGCTGCACCTGCCATCGATGCACACTTCCAAAAGCAGCGAATAAAATGTGGAATGGTATCCAGTCCTAACCTGCCGTCGCCGGGCTCACTGTTCAGGAATCCGGGGAGGCGCCGGTGTCCCCCGGGGCCCTGACACCCTGCCCCATCCTGGGGCAGACGGTGCCGGCTGGCTGCTCCCGGCTTTCCAGGCAGGCTGCGCGGTCCACACAGGCAGAGGCCACGCCTGGCACCGTGCCTGCTGGTCCCCAGCACAGCCGACCTCTACATACGCGGTGTGAAAGGGAGAATGAATGCGGGGCTCAGACGGACACCACAACGGTGGAGGAGCGAAGGGAAGCAGAGGATGGGAATCACCCACTGAGCAGCGTGGGAGGTCGCGAGCGAGCGGAATCTGAGCGGAACCAGGCCTCTGCTGAAGGGTGGGGCGTCGGGGCACCGGCCACTGGCCTCCGTGCCACCGGGAGCTTGCGGTCGGCACACAGGGGCAGGTCCAGTGTGAGCGCGGCGGGGTCTCCGCTTCTCACAACACGCGCTGTGGCTCCTGTTCTACGTCATCTGTGCTTTCCAGCGGTACATAACTTACTGTAGAATGCTAAACGCCTACGGGTCGCAGGATACCTGAGGCGAAGGACAATCCAAAGCGACACTAAAATGTCGTGACTTGTACAAATGCGTCAGGTCGCCAGTTGGCTGTACTAGCTCATTTTCTCCCGCACAAATACCATGTGGGCTCAATGTGCCATATTTTTCTAACTCAGAAATCAGGAGTACCTGTCCCTCCAAATGTACAGTTTACTGCCCAAGTGCTAAGAACATGAGGAATTCAAATTTACAATGGAGACATTAAAAATGATGTCTAATACACAACTGATAAAAGATGTGGTCTCATTACGTCTTTATTCACACATGTAAATTGGGTTGTTTTGAAGCACAGGGACCTGTGCTTTCGCTCTGATTGCAACTGCACATCCACCTGCAGAGGTATTTAGTACTACTACGCGTGGGTGTGGAACGCACGTTCGAGTTTTGCAAATGACTTTCACAAGCATCCTTTCATTTCACTCTCACTAAAACAGAGGCCAGCCAGGCCAATCTTAGGATACGCACTTTTAAAATGATAATAGCATAATAGTGATACTAAAGGATTTCCCCAGGTCACAAGTAAGGAAGAAGAAAAGAAGGAAAGAAGGAAAGAGCAAAGGAGAGAGAGAGAGAGAGAGAGAGAGAGAGAGAGAGAGAGAGAGAGAGAGAGAGAGAGCGCACTCACACAGCAGAAACCCCACAGGAATTGACTCTTACACATCTTGTCTTCGTTTTGTTTACTTTCTCGATAATGATATATTATAAAATTCCAGTACGTTGCTATCATATAAGTTGATGGTCCCAGGGTTACAGTCTCAAGGTCCTAAAGGAAGTGTTACTTAAATGTATCTTAGTAAATGAAATTATTTCATAAGAGAAAGTATTAAAATGAAGAAGTGTTCACCTTTGCAAACCTTACATTATGACGTCTGCATGTAGGGCCAGTAACGTGAGTACCTTCTTTAAGGTGAAAGGGAATTAGAGAGCATATTGCTAGCACGTTTACCCAGAATCCTACAGTCTTCCTGTTGTTACTTTCACATAGTGGCCATCCTTGAGAAAGCTTTTGGGAGCTTCTAAGGAGATGTTCGAACTTTGGGTATACAGTTGATTTTTTTTTTCTGATTTGTCTGTGCATGTGTGATGTTTCTCATATTGCTTATTTTAGCCAAATAAGTCCCTTTTTCCACTATGTAACATTGTTGAAATTTGTGTATGGTACCTAGTTACATATCCAACTTGTTTAAACATAGAGCTCTTTTACAAGAAAGAGTGAAGCTTAAGGGTAGGGGGGAGAGGGGGAGAGAGAAGGGGAGGAGGAAAGGGGAGGAGGGGGGTTGAGAAAAGAAGAAAGGAGTGAAGAGAGGATAGAAAAAGGGAAGGAAAGAAAAACTGGGAATACGAGAGCAGGAAGAGAGACTGATTTTCTCCTGCAGGAAAGCCAGCAGCCTGCTTCGTTTCCATAGGGCAGGCGGTGCTCCGCAGAGAGCTGGCTTCCTGACACTGTCCTGGGTGGGTTACAAATTGTTATTGGCCGCTGACCTGGAGCCATCTGCTATGCAAGCTTGCACAGCCCTGCGCTCACCTGCGTGGGATCAGGGCTTCTTGCCTCTGGTAAAAAGATCATGATGTGGATTTAAAAATTCATCATCCTGCTGCTCTCCTGAAAACACGGAAATTTCTAGGCAGTAGGATTCTTAATTTTTTTTCTATTTTCTTCACATTTGAAGGAATGCTTAGGACAAGAAACTTAGAATAAGGCTCTCTCTCTCTCTCTCTCTCTCTCTCTCTCTGTGTGTGTGTGTGTGTGTGTCCCCTCTCTTTCCCTCTTTTAAGGTCACTGATCTGAGGTGCATCCCTGTATTTCTGTGCTGTTTCTCCTGGTAAATATTCTTAATTATACTGATTAAATAGTCTTAGACAAATAAACTAATCAGCAGATCTCAGTTAAGCAACCACCCCCTCCCCCCTCGGGCCTCGCTGCATCTCCTGCATCTCTCAGTCAAAGGCATTGTCCACGAATAAACCGCAATTCCAAGGCAAGTCACAGCAAGAATTGCTCACTGCGGCATGAGATTCCGCCCAACTTTTTCTGGTTTTGAAGTAAACCATCCTTTGGGGTTACTCTTTCCTTTGTTTTGACTTTATCCCTTTCTTCGAGCAGTAATTATTTGCTTGGGAAACAGGCACAGTTGTACAAGTCATGAGTCACATCTCACATGGTGAATGGAAGCTGTAATTTAGGACTAAGAAACCCCTGTGCTTGGGATGTAGAAAAACGTTTTGAGCAAGATGCTTTCAGTGTTACTGGAGTTTCTCTGTTTGTAGCAGTGATTTTTTTTCCCCCGGCCTCCCTTACAAGATGATATTCTGAGAAGTCTAAAAAGTAATCATCTAAACCCAGAAACTTAGACAGAAAGATGCTGTTCCTGTTTCTACGTTGACATCTCTTTGAGGGCACACTCTCTGTTTTTAGCATGATCTTTTCCTGTCCTTGGAATTAGCGGACTATTATACATACCTAATTATGAGGCATGTGAGATGTGTGTCATTCCAGTCGTCCCCCACGTCCCCAAGATCAGCCACATATTGATAACAGACGAGGCTAATCTTTTTTTTTTCTTGTCCTACTTGGAAGACACTGCACTCTCCGTGCGCTTCTCTAGGGCAGACCTTCCCAGGGAAGCCTTCCCAAACGCTGCTCTCACAATTCCAGGTTACTTCCCCTGTCCCTTTCCAGTTGATCGAATCCTCAGTTTGTTATGATCCCCAAAGTGAACCCATTATTCTAAATATGAAGACATCAGCTTAGGATACTGGATATTACGGCATTTCACCTTCAATAGCACGTCAACGCGCATGGCGGCGACGTTGGGCTTATTACACTGAGCGTTCATCAGGCGACACCTGCCCACTTACCCCACGTCTTGTCAAATGGGTCTGTGAAGTTCTGAATATGCGGGCCTGGTATTTGGAATCTACCACCTAGGAATTACAATCTCCGTGATAAATTCCTTCACGTTTTTCTTGGCCCAAAAAGTCAATCTATCTAGATCATTTTATTTTTTATTTTATTTTTAAGATGTAGAGAAGGCACTTTCTTGAGAAAAACATAGAAGCGGGATAAAGTCTCTGTAAGCTGGAAGAGGACCCAGGAGGGTAGGATGCTCCAGATGATTTTAACTGTCAGTTTATCGAGGATACTCATTTCTCCAACTCTGTCTGCCTTCTATGCCCACTGATAGATATGTGACACACATACCCAGGAGCCACATCAGAACTCGACAAAATAGTATTATTCAACTGCAAATAAGGCCATCAAAGCCCAGTTACGGGAAAAGGAAAACAGGCCATCTGGTCGACCCACAAAGACATGCAGAACCGAAAGCGAAGGCGAGCCTGATACTCAAGCAACAAACAGGAATAATTCCAATCACATAATTTTTGGAATCACACTGAACAGAACTTCAGTGTTCAGGGATGATTACCTGGAGGATAGAACTATAAAAACAAAGTAAATAAATAGCGTGGAAGTAGACATGGGGAGTAGCTGTCCATTTGTTCATGAGTGTTTAAGAGAATGTGCTCAGTATATATTTATGGTGTTTGTATTTTCTCTGTGGGCATTACAGTTTTTGATAAAAAAAAATGGCTCAGGTTAAATAAATAATACGTCATCACGCCTACTCTTCTGTAACTTTGGGCGATCAGAGGTGATGTGCCGAGGGTGGCAGCCTCAGTGCCATGTTACTGTGGCTTCTGCCTTCTCTCTTCCCCCTCGACTTGTTTGGCAGTTTGTGGTGAGTGTATTAATAGGGTGGCTTCCGACATGAAGGCCATGGGGTGCAGCCTGACAATGTAGGGGGAAGAAGGGATGGGGAGAGGGAGAGAGAGGAAGAGAGAGAGAGAGAGAGAGAGAGAGAGACTCCATCTTAATAGGGTAGGAAAATTGATTCTAGGGACACCCCTAGGGTGCAGAATTCACCAGAGCAAACAGGACACTGATTAACCTAAGTTAATCACCTTCTACTCTTGGAGCTTGAATTGGTTCAATTTTACCCAAACCCTGTGGTTTCTTCATAGCAGGGAAACAGTGTAATGATCTTTGTTTTGTATACATTCATTTACACATATGTGTACATACAAAATCACACACACATGGACACACAAAATGTTATGAAAGGATAGACAACTGGAAAGGGTAGGTTCCCATAGAATCGTGAGAGTATGATTTTTTTCTTTAGGTTTACCTGTACTTTTATATGTCTGTATATTAACCACAAAATCTTTTTCTAGCTTCTGCATGAGTGACTTCCACCCTTGGAGTCCTGCTCAGGTCACCTGTGTGTATTATAGATTTGATATTTCTCTGAGATTACATTTCAGTCTCTGTTGATCTGTCATGAGTTAGTTTTGATCAGTCTTTTACTTCATAGCTTCCTGAAGTGACCAAATCTCTCTACCTGTTCTTTCAGCTGTATTTTTTTTAAATTAGTCTTTGGTGGTACATGGCTCATACTGACCCACTCACTATTTGGTTCTAAAGCAACCTGGACACTTCACCCCTTGTTTGACTCAGTTTCTCTTGCATAGAGATAGAAATCACAGCTGGTGGGAAGTGGAGACATCTGGTAAAAACAAGAAAGTTTGCGTAAGTCCTGTTAAAATCAAACTAAATTCAAGTCTATGTAGTGATACCAGTGAATGAGGTGGTAGAATATGAAGCCTCAGCCCTCATTCTCCAGCAGAGACAGAAACTAATTAGAAATACATGCAATTTAAGAGTATAAGAATTTTAGAAGTCTACAGAGTGAGACTCTGTCTCAAAAAATAATTTCAGAATCCAATAAAGAAGCCCCAAGCCCCACATGAATGCAAGACAAAAGTACTGTATCTAATCCAACAAGAAAAGTCTCCAAATTGGGCCATGAGCACCCTTCCCATAATGGCACCGCCTGTCACATTTGGGAATAAACACCAATCATGGTTTCTTTCCCACTAAAAAGAGGAAAACAACTTCATCTACCTCCATGTCAGGGGACACCAGCTACAGTCCTCTGCCTTGGTGTCTGCCTTATGATCTACGTTAGAAAAACCCCACTTAGCATCCTTCTCTGAACACTTACCCCTCTCCAGCTTTAGCAACCTCCCTTCCCAGAATTAATGTCGCTTAGGTTCACCCCAGAGCCTGTTATTTGTCTCAGCAAACTATAAAACAAAAATAGAAAGCCCAACCTATATAAAGATATATTCTCAGCATCTCTTCTAAGTTGCTCCATTTCTCAGCCTCCTCGAGTTCCTTTGTCTGTTTCTGGCATTTAGTTTTAAATCACTGAAGTAAGTGTAAAGTTAATGGCTCTTTGTTGCAAATAATAAAGATAAAAGGCTTATTAATTGACTTTTAAAAAGAAGATTCGGAAGCTCATGGAATCATTTCTACCCGGGGACTCCCCAGTACATCTTCCTCAGCTGCTTATAACCAAGAATCTAAATTGGAAAGAAAAGGAGTAGACCAAGAACGACTTCATCATTCTTAGAGGAATCACGGAATATTTCAGATGTGTTCATTAGAGGCATGCACTGCCACATGCTAGAGGGATTTTACTTCCTTGCCTTATTTTTGAAACACTAATTCTAGTAATAAAGATGAAATTAAAATGCTTTCAACATTCTAGTTACAGAAAAATAGAAATTCAAAGGCTGACTTTATGCATAATTCAATTTAGCTTATTAGACACTGAATATCAACCTTACTCTCACCCATACTTTGAAGCGTATGTTTTATCCAAAAGTGCCCACGATGACATTTCTGAAGTGTTAATAGACTGCTTCTGCCTATATTGCTTAATAATAATCATGTCTGCCACAGCAACTATTTCTAGACCAAGGGTGAGTGTCAAAAAGTTAAGATACAATGTAAGACCAACTATCTAGACACAGTACGGGTTATATCTTCTTTTTCCTAAAAATTTTATAAATCTACAATGCATTTTTATGCATGAGAAATTTTATTTTTACATTTTGGTCCCTTCATCCATAGATGGTCTTCTACACGGCATGTGTTGAAGAAGCAATTTTCTTTGGTCTTACAAAATGCTAAGAGCACAGAGTAGATACCCAGAACTCTGGGGTCATTCGAAGCCTGGGCCCATTCTAAGTTAGCAGAGCAACTGAATAAACACTCAGTTTCCTCGTGTTTTCTTCTCCTGACCTGTAAAAATGAGAAGCTGACTTTTGGAGGACAGGGAAGGGACTAGAAGGATGAACAGAGCAGAATCTGAGGTGGTTGGCCAAGGGGGAAACGCAGACAGGGGCTTATGCCAGCTGGGGCATCCAAAGAGCACGCTGCAGGTCTCTAAGCAGCTTCGTTTCTCGTTTCATTTGCAGGGCTTATGTCCATGGATGGACAACCGCCTCCCAATCCTAGGCATGCCTGCAGAGATGGGTACGGAAGGGGATCACAGTCCTGCAGAAGCGCAGATGCAGCAGAGCCTGCCAGCACCAGGGGATAAACACAAGGATGTGCATGCAGCGAGGCGAGGCCCAGAACTGCAGCGGTGGGGCGCGGTGCTGAAGTTTCCGCTTGGGCAGCAGAGGTCAGGCACTGTGCGGAGCACCTAGGCAAGGTGCCCGCCAGGCAGACACGGGTCAAAAGGCACAAGGAGACGTCAGAATGGAGACACAGATGTGGCACTCGGCCACATACATGCACCAGTCCAAAGCAAGAGCGCAGAGGGGAAGACCAGGCAGTAAGGAAAGAGGGAAAGGCAGAGGCCCAAGGAGAGGGCAGGGGCCAACCTGAAGACGCGGAAGCGGGAGGCAGGGTTGGCGGCTGGGCTTGGAAGGGCAGAAGAGTGAGCTTTGACGACCACGGGTGGAAGGCCTGCTTACCTTGTCCGGTCTCTGCCCAGGTGAGCGCAGGGCGGAGACCACAAAGGTCAGGTCAGGTATCAGCATCTGACTCGGGAAAAGCTTCATATATTTGACAGATAATTAATCCACTGGTTTTTTGGTGCTGTTAATAGACAGGGCCTGGGCTGAAGGGGCGGGGCACTGAGGCTGTACCTTCCTCGCTGCCCCCCCCTCCCCCCCCCCCCCCCCCCCCCGCCCTTGCCTCTCTCGGCTTCATGTCTTGCCCTGCTGCTGTGGACAGCTACTCTCTGGGAGCCCTCTGCCAGAGCTGCATCACTGCCACTTGCCTAAGAATAGACCGGGACCTTCTGAAACAGTGAGCTGAAGCGAACTTTCCCGTAAGTTGTAGGTGTTAGACATTGTGTCCCAGAAATGAGAAAGTAACTCAGACTAGTCTAGATCATTTTAGTTTTTATTTTCCAAAATGCGATTGCACCTAAAGTATTAGATTCCTGTGCGGGATACACCTGGCCCTGCAGAAGGACCCCTACCTGTTGTGGTTGAAATCTAAAATGTTCCCCAGAAATCTATAGGGGACACCCTGCCTGGCTCTTGAGGAGTTAAGGGTACACTATTCATTTTTTTTTTATTTCTTGTGGTACGAAGGGTTGAACCCAGGGGCTTTGCTTGAGCCACACCACAGCCCCCTTTCTTTGTTTACTTGAGGAAGGGTCGCACTGGGTCACTGAACTGCCCAGGCTGGGCTGGAACGCAAGGCCCTCCTGCGTCAGCCTCTTGGAGTGCTGGAAGGATGACCTGGCTTACGGCATTCCCATCAAAGTCACCTCATTGAGTGCAAGTCACTGCTCCTTCCCAAGAAATGTCACAACAAAGCTGCTCGGAACATTTTTATTACTTTCCACTGTTTAAGAGTCAATTGACACATTCCCTTGGGGGGGGGGGGGGGAAAGAAGCAAGTAAGCCCGTGCTTGAAAGCGGCCCGGCGACGACAAATGCTTGACTTTTGTGAACCCATTAGCTCCCTGTTAAAGCCCTGCTTAATCCTAGGGAGCCGGTGCGGGGCAGACTGTCAGTACATGCAGTGAAACTGAGTTAGGGACAGCAAAAAAAATGAAGACCATCACCCCGGAAAGAGTGGCCTTGGGCGGGATCTAGCTTTTCTGGGGCTTCTGTAAGAGGGAGAGGGAAGAGGATTGGGTGATGGGAAGCAGCAGGAAATAGAATGAACGCAAGCTCCGCCGGGCAGGTGTGGAGATCTAAGGAGATATTAGGAAAACAGATTGCAAGTGGGTGAGCTGTGCTCATTCTGGATTCTCCGGTTTCTCCAGGAAAATGCTTTAATCACCCACCCACCCCCGACCACACTCTCACCTCCGTTACTCTGGGGAAAATCAAGTGCTATTCCATTCTGGCTCTGTTTGGATTTTGGCCTACGTGGTCAGATTGGATGCATTTTAATTCAGCAAGGTTTCCTAGATCTCTGAACATACTCCGTCTTTCTTTATTGGAAGCCTTCGAGAACAATGAACAAGAGTTAGGACTGAGGAGGTGAAGGGAGGCGGAGGAGACATGGATGGGAAAGTAGGAAAGAGACCAGAGAGAAGCAGCCACACGAGGCAGGTCTCCAGGCCAGCCCTGCCGCCAGGAGGGTGGTGCCAAATCATTTCCCTTCCACACCTAACACTCCAGCGGGTTGGGAACAGAGAAACCCAGAAACCACGTCAACGTCTAGCTGGTGACCTTCAGAAAGACGACGCAGGTCCCCAGCCTAATTCCCCACACCTGCAGTGTCTGGGCGTGAGCTGATCACTTCCCAGCATTTTCTCATTCAGATCAGGCCCGAGGGGGAAGGGCAGATCCCGCGCTGAGATGCTCGCCTGAGCACAAGTTCCAACTTAAAGAAACGTTTCCTAATTAACTGATTCAAATGCAAAACCTTTTCGCACCTGTGCAATTTGTTTTCTTATACTGGGGATCGAACTCAGGGCCTTCACCCTGAGCCATAGCCCCAGGCCCTTGCTAAATTGTTTATTTGAGGCAAGGTTCCACTAAGTCACTAAGTTGCCCAGACTGGGCTTGAACTTGTGAACTTGTGGTCCTCAAGTATTTTAACGTAGTTATACCCTGCAAGTTATGGATGTGGATATAGACACACACACCAACAGACATATTTGGGTCACACGTGCATCCTGTGTATGATTACAATTTTATTTTTTGCTTTGTAATTCCACATAGCCTTCTCCCAGAATTTACTTTCTTCAGCGGCTGGCAGTCAGCCAGCGGGCACCCTCCTTAGCAAGCTGTTCACAGATCACATTAACGACCTGGCCCAACAGCCGTGGGCGGCTTGGGTCTTCATTCTCTGACTGCGAGGTGGGAGTGTCTGTAGAGCAGTAACGGCGCATGTGGAATACACCAGCTGCTCCAGCGGGTCCTGAGTGAGCCCTTCACGTTACTGAGCCCTCCCCCAGCTGTCACGGGATGCGGATGAGTTCGACCTGGCACGGTGCTCTCTGCATGACATTTTATTGATTCAACTAATTTTCCCTTTGGTAAATACACATCGCACTGTAGATGATTTTTGTAGGTTGTAATACAGTCCCTGGGACATATTAACCCCGGCTGTGAAGCAATGACATACAGCCTGGCTTCCATAAAAGTTCATCCAACAAAAACCTCATCTGCTCACACAAGTCGGTCATGTGTGCTACGGGACCACGGCCATGGCTGCCAAGGATATGTCACTTACTCCATACCCTATCTACAAGCAAGACCAACTCGAAATGGATGCACGTTTGCGAGCACCCTCGACCTGTGAACGGCACACACGCTTTCACAGAGCTTGTTGGAATTTGTTCTGGTCCTCGTGCCTTCCGCCACGAAGAGGAAACTGGGTGGTCCAGGTGGACCTGTGGCTGCTGCCTCTTGAGTCTGTGACTGTGATTCTAGGGTCTTAACGATGACTTCGGGGTCCCCTGGGCTTTCCTTTTGATTCTAAATGGGAAACTCTAGGGTGATGGGAGGGGCACAGAACCATCAAGCCACCACCAGAAAACAGAGCAACCACCACACAGCAACCGCACCACCAGCTGCCGCTCAGAAGACTTCAAGAGACTCCGGAAGCCACAGCTTTTCAGAGCTCCCTCGCTCCGGAGTGGCCCCTTGGCGGCCCTGACCGTTCACAGCCGCTAAGCTTGGCACTGACTTCCTCTCCCAGGGCTCATTCTTACAGGTTGGCAAATGACACACCACTTTAATGTACTGACTCCTTGCCTCCAAACAGAGTTCTGAGCCACAAGTATTCACTGCTCTCCTGCAAGTGACAGAAACGCTAAGAGAACTTGACGGTCATGAAAGGCACAAACGCGCCACGTCCAGAGACCTGGTATAGGACACAGCGCGCAGGACGCGGAGCCAGGTACCCTGCAGCTAGTAGGCACTGCGCCGCCTGTCTCTCAGCCGCTGGCCTCTGAGACAATGGGGGTGGCATCGCCCAGCCGGGGTCCTGCGGCCCGAGGTCAGAGGACGGATGGGAGAGGTAACAGCTGGGGACCCCCTCCCCCCACATCTTTGTTCTCCGAAGTCCCCGAATCCATCCCCAAAGGCGCACACCCGCCGCCGCCGAGCGGCTGCAAGGGTGCCCGCGCCGCTTCTCCCATCGCCCATGGCAACGCGGCTCCGACGGCTCTCGCCTCCTTCTCCGGGGCAGGGCGCGGAGCCGAGGGGTGCCCGCCCCCGGCCTCGCTCCGCACGCCGTCCCCGCAGCCGCGTCTCCGCCACCCGATCCCTTTCCCGGCCTCGGACACTCACGCTGCTCTCCACGCCCTCGCGGGCGCGCCCAGCTCTCCCCGGCGGGAGCACGGTGGGGACACCGGCTGGGAACGGGCGACAGGGCTCTGAGCACCCCGCTCCCGCTTGCTCCGAGCGCCGGCCGCGTCACCCGCCAGGCTCCGCCAAGTTCCCCGCGCGCGCCCGGCCGCCACTGTCCCTACCTGCCGGAGAAGGGTCCTCGGGCGCCGGGACAGCCTGGCCGGGACGCGGCGCCGGGTCCGACTCGACTCGGGGCCGGCCGGGCGCGGTGGCCTCGGCGGCAGCCCGCCGTCCGCCGCTCCCGCCGCAGCCCCGCGCGGCGGTGGCTCGGTGCCCGCCCGCCCCTGCCCGCGCGGCGCGGGTCCCGGGCCGCCCGCTCGCGCCCGCCCCGCCCCGCCGTCCCCGCGCGGCCCCCGCCCCCGCCGCGCTCACGCGCCTCACGCGATCGCGGAGACCGCGCCCCCGGGCTCGGGCGCCCCACCGCGGCGCGCGCTCCGCCGAGAAGCCGAGCGCGGGGCTCGCGCCGCAAACTTCCCCGTCCTGACACCTGCCGGCACCCCAGCCGGCCGCAGGCGGAAGGTGGCCCGAGCTGCGCCCCAGCCAGGACTCCCCGGGGCAGTCTGACCAGAACAAAGGCCACCGCGGGGACCCAGCAGTTGCTGCCGGATGAAAGCCAGCGACCCTTTCTAAAGCTACACAGAACAACCCTCCTGTCCGGCCCCGGAGAGCCTCCTGAAATCGCTCCACATCGCCAACTCGGCGGCCCGGGACAGGGAGAAAGAGGCCCCACTCGCCTTTCTCAGCGGCCGGCGGGGTCCCTGCCACTCGGAGAATCGCGGTGCATCCGGGACAAAATGCAGCCCAGCCCTCCGCCAGTGCTGTCCGTGGAAGGCTGTCAAAAGCACTGTCCACGCCGTGCCCTGAGGGTATACTCTAGGGCTGTTCTGTGGTTAATGAGGTACGTGTGTGCACGTTACGTTTTGTAGGTATAGCCACATACACAAACAGCAGGGGGCGGTGTACGTAGTCCATAGCCAGAAACTTGGTGAATGCCCGTCAGTTACTCTATATATCTGGAGAAAACGTACAGTGACTGCTTATATGAGAAGAGGAGCCAGTAGCTCTTGGCGTGGAAGGTAAATTCCATCCCTTTGACAGCAGAACGCTGCGTATTCAAGAAAAGATTAAATGACCTGATATACTTCTTACATTGCCATTTGTATTTCAAAATATTAGGTGATTTGGAATATAATCTGTGGCTTTTAAGACTGGACCAAAATCCCTCACCTTGTAATTACCTATGAGACTGCGGGGAATTTTCCGTGAGTAAAGGGGGAACCTGGAGTCTTGAGTTAGAATGCATCTTTGGAAAAAAAAATCAAAAAAAATCATCGAATCTAACCAAGCGACATAGCAGTAGCCCCAAGAACAGTACAGGCGGCAAGAATGGCCAGGAACGAAGAGCCAGGCCCGGAGTTCAGCATCACATTTGTTTTTCTGGTATTTTATTCATTAAGCACCAGAAAAACATAAACAGGGTTTGAGAAATACCAACTATTTCAGACGTATCACATAATACTTGGAACCGTTCCTTTTCAGCAAATATGGAAAGAAAACGAACCACAAATCCTAAATACTACACTCGTGTTTGCCTTCTAGTTCTCTCTGTCACACTCTGCACTGTGGAGTAACTGGTGAGGCCTCAACTGCACAACTGACTTTGTTTTTAAAAAATGTGACTGTGCTCCCTAAGCACCTAGGCCATGTATTATTAACAATGTCAATATTGGTACAGATCCCAAAGGTAATTATTTTCTCTAAAGTGAAACACAGACCCTGGTTTGCAGTTGACAATCTGTTTACACGGACAAGTCCAGTTTTGAAATAGGAACTCCTTTGTGAACCCAGGAGGACACATTACTGTGGCATCTTCGACCGGCAAAGACACCACACGAACTCTCATGATCGTGGAACGTTGACGGACTGACTGACTGACTGACTCCACTTGACTCGACTCTACTTATTCCGCAAAGCCCAAGCTTACATACCCTTCCATACCCACATTAACATACAAGCAATCTAATAGGCTAACATTAGCATACAAGCAATCTAATAGGCTAACAAACTCTCCAGACCCATCACCCCACCTTGGGACTTCCTCTTTAGAACAGTCCCGTGATTCAACACCTGTTCCAAATTTCAAGCAGAACAACACCTGACTTAAATTCCAGACAATAAACGCTTCTTCGTGGAAAGGAACGTGGCCAAGGTCTGCAATGCTGAGGCTCTCGGACTCTGAGGGCCCCAACATCTCCCCCTTTTTTATTTTTTAATGTAAAGTTTGGTGCAAGACTGTGCCTGTCTTAGGTTGTTTCCTTACAGTCAGAACTTACCCGTCATTGGACTACATGCAGCATGGCATGCATCCTGTCTTAGGTTGTCTAGAATGCAGAGAAATCTTACCCGTCTTTGGCTACCAGCCCAGTTACACACCAGAACTGGGGGGTTTGCCACATAGCTTAAGACCATGAATATTAGTGGCCAGAGTTTGTAATCCTTCCATTCCACTACAGATAATACAAGGGAAAATCAAACATATGAGAAAAATCCGGCCAGGAGGGAAACATACTGAGTAA